>CM043885.1:10439647-10746475 GCA_024034495.1 Camelina laxa | reverse complement strand
GTTGAAGCTTCAGGACTCCGGATGGTTAAACTGGCGCGAAACTCATTGAAGAGACATGTTGGTAAGCCTTTAGTGAAGATGTCCGCATATTGAAGTGAGCAAGGTACATGTACTACTTTTACTTCGCCAATAGCTATCTTCTCGCGGACAAAGTGTATATCGAGCTCTATATGTTTTGTCCTCTGATGTTGAACGGGATTGTTTGCCATGTAGACTGAGCCGATGTTGTCGCAATAAACAAGGGACGCCTTGCGCAGAGGTAAGTGAAGTTCGCGAAGCAGATTACGGATCCAGGTGAGTTCTGCTACAACATTCGCTACGCCCTTGTACTCTGCCTCCGAGCTAGACCGAGAAACCGTTTGTTGCCGTTTAGCGGACCACGATACAATGTTGGAGCCAAGAAAAACGCAGTAGCCTGATGTGGACCTTCTAGTGTCAGGGCAACCGGCCCAGTCTGCATCAGTATAAGCTGTTAGAATTGTAACGTCTCCTTTCACTAGTTGTAAACCATGTTTCACTGTCCCTTGCAAGTAGCGGATAATACGTTTCAGTGCATTCATGTGCGGAACCCTCGGATCATGCATATATAGGCATATTTGGTGAACTGCATAGGCAATATCGGGGCGAGTGAATGTCAGATACTGGAGAGCTCCAGCCAAGCTTCTGTAGGTTGTTGGATCAGAAATTGGTTCCCCAACAGTAGCTGAGAGCTTTGATTGAAGATCCACCGGAGTCGTGCAAGGCTTGCATTCAGTCATGCCGGCACGTTTTATGATATCCTGCGCATAACTCGGCTGACTTAAGAACATACCTTGTTTGTTGTAGTCAACTTTAATCCCCAGAAAGTGTCGTAGTCCACCCTCATCCGACATTGGAAATTCTTCTTTTAACTTGTCAATCACCCGCTTTAATAGTGATGGGGAAGAGGCCGTGAGCATTATATCATCCACATAAAGCAGGAGATAAGCAAGGTCATTACCATTCTTGTAAACAAACAAGGAGTTGTCGGCTTTGCTCATTACAAAGCCTAGCTTGGTTAAGTATTTTGTAAACCGAGAGTTCCAAGCCCTAGGAGCTTGCTTTAGGCCATAAATGGCCTTGTTGAGCTTGCAAACGTGGTTCGGGAACTCCTTGCTGACAAACCCAGGTGGTTGATGCATGTATACGGTCTCATTTAAGTCCCCTTGCAGAAAAGCATTCTTTACATCGAGCTGATGCATGGGCCAGTTCAACGCAACACCAACATCCAACACAGCTCTTATTGTCGCAGGCTTAACAACCGGACTAAAAGTCTCATCAAAATCCACACCTTGTTCCTGTGATTTGCCGTTCGCTACCAGTCTCGCTTTGTGACGAGTCAATGCACCATTCTCATCATATTTGTGCTTATAAAGCCATATTGAGCGAACTATATTGACCTTAGGAGGCCTTGGAACCAAATTCCAACTCCTAGTCTTAATCATAGCACCATATTCGTCTGTCATAGCAGGGTTCCAATTTGGGTCGTTAAGGGCTTGGTTGTGGCCTTTTGGAAGTGGTGATTTTGTGGCGATGTTAAGAGACAGAACTGGTTTTGGTTTAGCTATGCCTGATTTTGATCTGGTGGTCATTGTGTGCGTGGGATTGGCTGCTTTTGAAGTGGCGGCTGTTTGTATAGGAGGAGCTGGTGGAGATGTGTCGTGAGGAATTGGTGTTTCGAGGATAGCCTTGAAAACCGGAGGGGTATCATCAACAGCATCAAGGAAAGTGTAAGTGGAGGGATGATGATGCTGGTGATCAGCTGCTGGATATTTACTCTCGTCAAACATCACATGCCGAGAGATAATTATTTTTCTTGTTTTTAAATCCATGCAGCGATATCCCCTGTGTTGAGAAGGGTAGCCTAGGAAAAGGCATGGGGTTGATCTTGCAGAAAGCTTGGAGAGATTGTTATGATTCAAAGATGGGAAACAAAGGCACCCAAAAACCCTGAGGTGATCATATGAAGGAGGTTTATTGTATAGCAAGGTGAAAGGAATTTTGTTTTGAATTGCGGTAGAGGGGAGAATGTTTAAGACATGAACAGCAACATTCAAAGCTTCTACCCAGTAGCATGGTGGTAAACGAGCTTGGAAGAGAAGGGCTCGAATGGCATTGTTGATAGTGCGGATCATTCGCTCAGCTTTACCGTTTTGTTGAGAGGTGTGAGGACATGAGAACCGAACTATTATGCCATTTTTGTCAAACATATCGTGAAACTGTTTGTTGTTATACTCACCACCATTGTCACACTGGAAACTTTGAATGACGGCATTGAATTGATTCTTGATCAAACTGGAAAAGTGTTTGAACTTGGAGAAGACGTCACTTTTCCTCCGAAGTGGATAAACCCAAAGATGATGTGTAAAAGCATCAAGAAATAAAACATAATATCTGATCCCACTTATATTAGATACAGGGGAGGTCCATACGTCCGAGTGTATGATTTCAAACGGCTTAGAAACAGAGGAAAGAGATTTATCAAACGGCAATTTTATTTGCTTTCCCAAATGACAAGGTTCACAAGATTGAGACAACTTGTTTTTATTACAAAAGCCAAAAGACTTAGAAAGAGTGGTATCAAGAGAAGCCGATTGAGTATGAGCTAGACGTTTGTGCCATAGAGAGGGTGTGGACGCTAGAAGTGCAGTAGAGGTGGGCATAGTTTTATTGAGGGATGCTGGAAGAGGATATAGGTCACCTTGGCTGTCACAACGGAGCAGAATCCTCCGAGTTGGAAGGATTGGAGGATTGGTAAACGTGACTTTTAAACTTTGACTCTGCAGTTATGAAAAGTAATAGCTACTTATGTAACTTGTTTTACAAGAAATAAATTACGCTTTTGAAAAAGTAATTTGTTTCACAAGAAATAAAAGATTATTCCGAAAAGAAAAAAAAAATCAAGATCTGTGCTTTATTAAAAGGCTGCGATTTTCTTCTCTGAGTCTCACAACACACACAACCACCATGAACACTTGCTCCTTCTTCACTATTTTCATCTTTGCCGCCGTTATTATTTCTATCGGTTGTTTAACTTCAACTAGAGCTGCCACGTGCCATCCCGATGACGAAGCGGGTCTTTTAGCTTTCAAAGCCGGTATAACCCGAGATCCTTTGGGCATTCTCAGCACTTGGAAGAAAGGAACTGAATGCTGCTCCTGGATAGGTGTCATTTGCATCACCGGGGACCGCGTCACCGGACTCCGAATATACGGAGGTGGCGGAGGCTCTCTCTGGGGAAATATCTCGATGACGTTGGCAAGACTTGAGCACCTCGAGTCGGTTTCCTTCACTTACCTCAAGGTCACTGGATCTTTTCCTCAATTCCTTTTCAAATTACCTAAGCTAAACCTAATTCGCATCTCGCATACTCATCTCTCTGGTCCCCTTCCTGCCAATATCGGTGCGCTAAGCCAAGTTGAAGATGTAGCTCTGGATAATAATAGGTTCACTGGTCCGATCCCGAGTTCGATATCAAAATTGACTCGGTTAACTTGGCTCGATCTAGGCGCCAACCGCCTCTCAGGAACGATTCCAAATATTTTCAAATCTATGACAAACCTTCTTGGTCTGGATCTCTCCCGCAACAGATTCTCTGGAAAGCTTCCTACGTCGATTGCATCGCTTGCACCAACTGTCACGTTCCTTGATCTCAGCCAGAACAATCTTTCAGGGGCAATTCCTAACTATTTATCGATATTTGGAGAGCTCTCCACATTAGATCTCTCGAGGAATAGGTTCTCAGGGGCCGTGCCGATTAGTTTC
Source organism: Camelina laxa (assembly GCA_024034495.1). Classification (NCBI taxonomy): domain Eukaryota; kingdom Viridiplantae; phylum Streptophyta; class Magnoliopsida; order Brassicales; family Brassicaceae; genus Camelina; species Camelina laxa. The sequence continues at coordinate 10,742,692 of CM043885.1, read as the reverse complement.
GCCAATATGACTAATATTTTCCATCTCAAACTCTCCCACAATCTTCTGACCGGTAGATTCCCTGCCATGAGGTTCGTCGACGGCATTGGCTCTCTAGATCTCTCCTACAACCAATATCATTTCGAAATGATTCCAGAGTGGGTAACACTGTCACCTGTTATCTACTATTTGAAGCTTGCTAAATGTGGTATCAAGATGAGGTTCGAAGATTGGAAGCCAGTGAGAATCAAATCTATGCATTACGTCGATTTTTCAGAAAATGTTATCTCAGGGACTCCAGCAAGTTTCCTCAACCAGGCAGCAGCTTTGTTGGAGTTCAAGATGTCAGGAAACAAACTTCGCTTTGACTTTGGGAAGGTAAACTTCACCAAGTCGTTGAGAATCTTGGATCTGTCAAGAAACTTGATATATGGAAAGGTGCCCGTTTCGGTGGCTGGACTGCAAACATTGAACTTGAGTCAAAACCATCTTTGTGGAAAGCTTCCAGAAACAAAGTTCTTGGCCAGCGCCTTTGCCGGGAACGATTGTTTATGCGGTTCTCCACTTTCTCCTTGTAAAGCTTAATTAGTGGGCAAAAATAATACTACTGTACTTTATATATGGATTTATTTGTCCAAATAAGATTTGTAATAATTAAAATAAAACAATCTGAAGACATTACATGACCACAACAAGCTCCTCTCACTTCCTTAGCCTCGCATCTCCACTCACATGAACTCCAAAAACTTGAAAAAACTTACAGGAAAACTTCTAACTCTTTGGGGAATGAAAAGCGGCTAAAACAAGACGAGGGCGCTGAGTTTTTCCTTAAATACACTAACCAAACCCAAACCCATCAAATCGGCGATTTAAAACTAAACTGGCTGACCATAACTTGTTGGTGTCAACCGACAGTGTTCTAGCCCTTGACCTAAAATCGGCCTCAATGGACGATTGAAAAATTCATCGGACATGTCTCGGCCAAAGAGAAAGAGAATGTCGAGAAGGAGGAATGGTGAAAGAAAATTTTGTGTTTGTCAAGAGGAATGATTAAGGCGAGCTTTTGTAGTGGCTCTAAGTCTCTCCAACAGTCTTGAAAGCTAGCTTTTCTCTCTTCTCTCACACGACATGGAGACAGCCCTAACATGTCATCATGTGCCTTTTCATGTGATTTTGACCCTGGTAGCCTTTTCCTTACGGTTTATTTTAATCGGCGCGGCTCTGATAGTAACAAGATCCCCTAGAGAACTTCAGGTTTCCCAAGTTCTCAGCATTTGAGATTATTACGTGCTTAGGTCCACACTCATTGTTGATATCTTCTTTATTATATAGAATTAGGTCGAGATCGAGATATATAGATAACCATAAGACCATAAGGTATCGTTTACACGTCCAGAAGAGTAGAAAAAGTTTCACTTCCGTTAATCAATTTGGAAAGTGGTAACTGTATATCACTTGGAGCACAATTTCTTCAAGGACAATGTGAAATTTCATTAAGCAAGAAGACAAAATATTCTTGATACAAAAGACAAAACTAGTTCTCCTCAAACACATGAAAAGGGTTTCTTCTACTTTTTAACAAATACATTCCATCTCTAAACTCTAGTTTCTCTTCCGAAACCAAACCAGAAAGAAAGCTCTGAAGTTGTTGCAGCGACTTGTCATAAGAAGGGTCAGCCACACAAAACATCTACAAAAAACAAAAACAAAAAGCAGAGCAATGGTCAATGATTACAGACAACAACGTTTGTAATAATCAGTTAGGTTGATATCAGATCGTACCTTGAGAGTATTATGGATTCGTTCTAATGCCATGGTACCAAAATTTGTGAGCATTCCCATGATGAATTTCTGAAACATGGTTGATAATTTGTTTAGGATTTATAATATTTCTGGAGAATGAAAAGGTTTCCTAAGCATTTTACATACCTCGTATACGGTCATTTCTTTGCGAAGTTGATCTTCCATAGAGGCAATCGATGTTTCACTCTCTTCATCGCCTGTTAGAAGCTCCTCGCCTTCGTTCTTTCCAGAATCAGTTATGGATTCAACAAGTGTTAACACGTTGGAAGTTGAGTCTACTCCTGTAGATTCTCTCAGAACTCCCTAAGTGCAGGAAACTTGCAAATAAGCTTTTTTTCTACACGAGCAGTTTAAAGCAAGAGACTACAATTACATTAGATACCTTGCTTATCCAAAAGTTTACTCTTCGGGTTAATGCATCAACGGGTATCCCAATGACTGTAGCAAGATCTTTAGAGGTCCAACTGAAAGACTATGTTATTTCAGATAAAACATTTGGAAGAGGATATATCTGTATTGATTGATTCTTGTAATTTAACCTTTTCTTTTCTTGAAATTGCATTATAATGGCTGCATGTGTGGGGGAGACCGTGAACTGCATAGCTCTGTCTTCAAATTGTAACTCCAACTGAGTCCATCAAAGCCATTTCAGAGAGGGACATACGTCAGTATCTAATTTACCGAGAGTACTCCAAAATATGAAATGTTCACTTAAGTATTTATGCTAGATGTACCTTGACAGTGCCAAGATTTTTCTTCCAAAGTAGTTTACGAGGGGTCTTGATTTCATGATACCGACTGGCATAATCTGATAGCAGCTTGTCAATAGGTCCTGGTAGCTCTAGAGGTTCATCCTGATATTCCACTTTTAATTCAGTAAATGCAAGCTATCACAATAATCTATACGCCTCATGTGTGTACATATGAATACCTGAATTGGTGGCCAGAAGTTTGTTGAAAGTATGGTGGAGGTAAGAGTATCAACAGATAGCTCACTCTCTCTTAACTCGGCGCCTAAACACAAGCAATGGGCACATATACTAAGTAAAAGAATCAGACAAGAATCCACCTTGCACGAACAATTCAGAAATATAACAACCTGTTTGAGATGCCTTTTTAATGTTGGTGTTCACTCTCTTAGAATCAATTAAGTCGTTAAGCATTATCTCACATCTTTGCATACTGGCTTCTCCAAAATGTATCTATTGGCATAATCAGAGAAGGTAAAGTTAGATTCTACACTATAGTAAGAATCCAATAGATTGGCTGGTTGAATTTAAGAGAGTTAAAATGGAGCTTGCCTTGAGAAGTTCGACAGTGCGTATCTCTGTGTCGATGTCATAATCAGTCTTGTTAAGAAGCTTTTCCGCAAGCATAACACGATATTCATTTACTAATTGCTCTTTTGATCCAATTATATCAACAAGCATTCCAAGTATGTCTACCTTCCTCTGACTGAGGCTACCTTTTAAAGGATCAGCCTCGACAGGGTCCGGTTCCCAACTGAGGACAAAGAACATTAAAAGGTGTCAGACAAATCCAATGCGATTCAAAACCTATAACCAAGAATATATACAACAGGAAGGATACCGAGAAGCATTGATCCAGGCTTGCTTATCATCAGTGTGAAAATCATCATCAAAACCGGTATTCTCTTGGTTTTCTTCATCCCTCATTAATTCTTCAAGAAGACTATCCCCAGGGTTACCGGAACCATTAGCATTCCCTCCACTTCCATCAGTAAGCATAGTAACAATACATTTAATGGTGTCTTTCCTCCCCCGTAAATAGTCTCTAATTGGTTCACCCACTGCTTCCAGAAATACACCAGCTGGGTCTATTGCTCGAAGGGCTTTAATAGTCGACACATACTGATGCAATATATCATTGGTTGATGCACCAGCAGTGAGCAAACGATATTTCAGCGAAGAAATAAAAGATTCAACTAGCTTAGAATGCTGCCCAGTATATTCAAGACACTGTTTTAGGTCTTCAATGGCAGGAGAACTGTTGCATCAACAAAAACAACATCAGAGATGCAAGATAATTCGACTTGTTGCAATATTTGAATTGGGTCTCGAGTGAGATATGTGGAGAGAGAAAAAGTAACATCAGAAAAGAAAATACCTCTCAGGATAATCAACAATGATCTCAAATAATCTGGCTATCCTTAAATCTTGCAGTGTCTCATACGCAAAATATTCTAGCCGCAGTTTCCACCTAACAATTCCTTCGGAAGGAGTCACCACTCTGGAAAAGCTTGGAGATGGGCAACAAGCCAGAGGGGACGTGAGGTCAGAAGATGCAGTACCATAACTTACAGAATCACCAAGATAAGAAAGAAGTGCATTAAGGAACTGTAGAGGGACTGTCTGAAAAGAGAAATTTAAATATCAGGAATCTCAAAATTACCAAACTAATCTGATGGTGCAGTAAGAATCTGACCAGACAAATCTACCTGAATCCATTCTTTGATTGATTCCAAAACAGAAGTCCTGTAATCATCACCAGCCAGATCATGGACTTTCGCCTGCAGTATAACATTGCCAAAAAGAGTACCAAGTTATTCGTATGTATACTCACTACTTATACCATGTTAAAACTCTTAGAGAGGCAAATAAAATCTCTGAAGCATAAAAATACCTTAAGTAGCAAAAAGATGGCAGAAGCGTAAGCATTTTCAGCCATAGATGTAAAGCCAATGCTTCTAAGGTCACGGACCACCTTCCCAATGTTCTTCACCAACTTGTCATGTCCCAAACGTTTTCCTTGGGCATAGCCTTCATCAACATCCATTTCTCCGTTTTTACATCTCAACTTATCGTCCAAATCCATGCAATCATCCTCTCGTTCTTCAATAACATCTCCATCCATGATTGCACTTAATTCCTCTAGCCTTTCCTTAAAATACCAGTGGAGTATTTCTAAGAACATAATAAAGAGAGGAACAATATGAGAGTAATGATTGAACAAGTGGCAAACATATAAAACAAACTTCCAAGCAATCAAATCAGAAAATAACAGTTTACGAAAGGAACATACGACCGACTCTTTGGTTGTTTAAATCAAACTATCAAAGATGGATATACCAGGAAAATGCTGTGGAAGAGTAGTCATTAGAGTAGAAGACAGCATTGACTGGAATATCAAAGAAAGAACTCTTTCTGTATCTGGGTTCTGTCTATCCTCTGATGACTGTTCTTTAAACGAATGCAAAGCATGAACCAATATGGACAGACACTTCTCATGATACTGCTTTTCAATAGAAATTTCATCCAAAGCCTTGCATAACACCACTTGAATCTCCTCTCCATAATTCTGCCCCAAAGCATCCATTTTTAGTCAAAACTAGAAGTCAGTTTCAGAATATTCAATAGCAAACAAAGCATCAACCAAGGGTGTATATATGTATCTTCTTACAGTGAGTTTCTTGTCACTATAAGCATCAAAATGATGCCAAAAACTCGATGCACCTCCCTTCTCAAAAGCTTGCTGAAACAAAAAAAAAAAAAAAAAATGTCCCCACAGAAACCACCAATAAGAGAAGAAACATACTTTACAACAGAATCAGCTACCTAAAAGTAGGGACAAGCTAAGAATATACCTCGAGCGATCTAAGGAAGTGGTCACGAACAAGAGAATCAAGCCCGTACTTGCAGAGAGAATACACATGAGACAAAAACTCATCTTCAAGTGAAGAACCTCCTGTTCCGGCAATGAGAGACTCCAAAGTGGTGAAAAAACCATCGTAGCTTTCAGTAATCTCCTGAATTGCATCGTCTGAGAGAGTTTCCAAAATCTCTAAATTGCAATCAGATGAACCTAAAGCTTCCATCTTTTTCACTACAAAACTTCCAAAATCTCTAATTCCTTCTGGGCGTGTTGTAATTCACTGACTAAGAAGATAAAATCAGAAACTCAATTCACTTAACTTGGGCGGACGGTGGTGATGGTCGGGTTGTATCTCCTCACCGGATTGAGGGTAGAGCCGAACTGGAAGTTCCCGGTGACGAAATAAAACCCGGCCGCGGAGTTATGTAGGTTGTACCGGTTAAACCGGGTTTGGCTGATTCTGATTTTGTAAACCACCCCTTGATTCCCGGTTCGGGCTCCAATCTCTCTCATTGCTTCTGTTTCTTCTATTTAAATTCAAAAACCATATAGAATATAATTCGAGAGATACCAAAAGATTAATGTTCAACAACCAAAAACAAGATCATCGTGAATCGACCATGTCGGAGGAGAAAGTCGTCGCCGTGATCATGGTTGGTGGTCCGACCAAAGGTAACATCTTTTTTCTTTTGTGGATCTATTTAAAAAAAAATGATTTTGGTTTTTGATAATGTGGTTTCGATTTAGGAACTCGATTTCGTCCTTTATCGTTCAATACACCGAAACCATTGATTCCTTTGGCTGGTCAACCCATGATTCATCATCCTATCTCTGCTTGTAAAAAGGTTTGTTTTTTTTCCTATTTGATCCATGAATCCTGGGTTTTCTCTCGGCATTTAGATGGTTTAAGTAAAAGGGTTCATAGACTTAGAATCTTGGTATTGTGAATAGCTCTTTAAGTAGATTGAAAAGCTCAGTTATATGAATGCGTCCTTGTGTTGCACCTCAATCTGTTCTTAGAAACTTTGAAATCGCAGTATGATGTATTTTCAATGTGGTATTGTATGATTCGACTTGTGATTTTTTCCTTGTATAATAATTACTTTAAGGATGAGAAACATGGGAAAGTTCTCAACTTTGTGATGTTGATTTCTGTGGCATGGCTTGTTTGTTTCTACCTGAGCTTGTTCCATATTAGTACTCTTATGGCATGGTTTGTTTGTTACAACCTGAGTTTTTCCCAATCTAGTACTCTTACTTTGTTACTGGAATTTTAGAAAAACAAGATCTACAACTTTGGAAAATATATTGTTCTTGTATGATTTTTAGTTTCCAAGCTATGAACTTTAACTTGCTACATTGTTATCCCAAGGTAGCCTGAATAATGGGTTAAGGCTGAAAGAAAACTTGGGAAATTTCTCATCTTTTGTAATTGTGATAGCTCATATCAGATTTTGTTTATTTGACATGGACAGATATCAAATCTGGCTCAGATTTTTCTGATTGGATTTTACGAGGAAAGAGAATTCGCTTTGTATGTCTCTTCGATATCTAACGAGCTGAAAATTCCAGTGCGGTAACTTATCTAGCACTTGTGCTTTTGGTTTTTGGTGTCTAGTGTAAAACCTTCTAATGCCTGCTCTTTTTATGTAGATACTTAAAAGAAGATAAACCACAAGTTTTCAAATAATTTTGTAGATTTGATTTTGACAAAATTTCAAAATTTATATACACACTATATAAAACTATTTTTAAAAACCACACAAATGAAATTATCTTTTTTTCTAGATTTTAGTTTTATCATAATGATTCTCAAAAATGTATTTTAGTATTTCACTCTTTTTTTTATAGAGTTGATAGTTAATTACCAATTTTTTTTTTGTCATACTCTTTCTTGGAGACAAACAAAATCACAAGTTAAAATCATGTGAAAGTTTATTACAAATTTTCTATATATATTTTTTCTGACATTTTCCAGGCAGAAAAGGCTAAAGTAATACAAACATTACTTTTTGTCTCTGGACTAACAACATGGTTCCAGACCTTTTTTGGAAGTCGATTGCCTGTGATAGCTGCAACTTCTTATGCATATATCATACCAATTACTTCCATCATTTCTTTGACGCGGTTCACTTACTACACTGATCCTTTTGAAGTAAGTCTTAACACTAATATTATCATTAATTAATTTTACAATGTATGTTGCACTAATAAAAATTTGTTTGATAATAAAATAAATCAGAGATTTGTTAGAACAATGAGAAGCATAGAAGGAGCTCTGATTATCACTGGATGTTTCCAAGTTGTTGTTGTTTTCTAGGCATATGGAGAAATATTGTCAGGTAAATTACGTAATCTTATTTTGCGTACCGGGATTATGACTCTACCATTAAACTCGAATGTATTTTTGGTTTGTGTTCATTAGATTTCTAAGCCCACTCTCCATTGCTCCTTTGGCCACATTTACCGGACTGGGACTCTACCATATCGGCTTCCCATTGGTATGTGTATATATATTATTTTTAGCCATATAAAGTGGTAATATTTATGTTACTGAATGGGAAGCCGATATGGACATTTATATACCACATTTATATAAAGTGGTAATATTTATGTTATTTTTAGCCATATCGGCTTCCACATTTAATCTTTCATGATGTAAAATTCTTTCGTTTTACAGTTAGCTAGATGTGTTGAAATAGGACTTCCTGAGTTGATCCTATTTGTTTTTATCACTCAGGTAAATGTCTAAGCCTTTTTCTTGTTATAAATCCATGTATACATGAACTAGTGTATACACTTTATAGATCATCTTAACGAAGTAGTTTCCAAACGCGAATATATGGGGTTGTGTTTACATTTTACGAGTGAATTTTCCTAAAACAGTTAACTCTTTTTAATTTTACAAAATTTATCGTTGCTAAGAATTTTGTTTTTGGCTTTGGCATTTACAATTAATAGATACTGTGTTATATATATATTTTTTTGGAATGCAGTACTTACGGCGTTGTATGAAGATGAAAAAAGGGGTGATGCTTCGGGATGGAAATAGATGTGACCGCTATGGGATGATGTTATGTATTCCTGTGGTATGGTTGTTTGCTCAACTACTTACATCGAGTGGTATATATGACCACAAACCTCAGACTACTCAAACCAGTTGTCGTACAGATCGTACTGGTCTCATAATCGACGCTCCTTGGTCAGTTCTTCTATTTAAATTGTAGTTTTTTTGGCGATTTCCTATTTTGTTAATCAAATCTTTATGTTTAATTTTTATTTTGTTTTTATATGCTAACAATAGGATATACATACCATATCCGTTTCAATGGGGAAGCCCAACTTTCAACCTAACTAGTTCGTTCGCGATGATGGCTGCATCTTTGGTCACTCTATTTGAGGTCAAACTTTCTTCTTATATATGAAATTGATATTAAATATCAAGAAAAATAATATATAATCATCTTATATGTTTAAAGTCAAGGAGTGATAAGTTTTATTCTAGTATTGTAGTCGACTGGTTTGTTCTACGCATCCGCAAGATATGGAAGTGCGACACCGATCCCACCATCAGTTGTTAGCCGTGGTACTGGCTGGCTGGTTAGTCTAGCATCAATTTAATCAAGTCACTTTTTAGTAAACATACTTTTTTTACCCTTTATTAACTATATATTTCATCATCTCCTGAATATTTGACTAAATATTTTGTAGGGAGTTGGAGTATTACTCAATGGCATGCTTGGAGGCATCACAGGGATCACAACATCATCGTAACAAAATTCATCCCTAACTTACGTTTTTCTTTAATTATTATTATACATTTTTTTAGTTCTTATTGAGTGTAACTTCATGTCCAGAGAAAATGTTGGACTTTTGGCGATGACTAAGATTGGGAGTCGGAGAGTGATACAAATATCAGCTACCTTCATGCTTTTTTTCTCCATCTTTGGTAATTTTTGCTATAACCTTTATGCATATTGTGTACTGGTTTGGTAACTTATTAATTTTGATCAAAATGCAGGAAAGTTTGGAGGGCTGCCTGTACGAGGCCCCCTGAAAAATAGCGTTTCAACTAGTTTACCCCTGTACTTTTACGCTCTACCTATTTCCCCATAGACAACATCTATTATTCCCAATTCCACATATATTAATTGATTTCTATCTAATTAAATAAATTAAGCTTTTAAAAATCTAAGTTTTGCGTTTTAAAATCGATAATTCATGATTACTATACCGTGATTGACTTAACCCGACTCAAAATATCATACCTGAAATTATTTTGTTTACCCATTTCCCCAAATCGATTTGGGAAAAAAAATAGAAATTAGGTACAATGATGGTACTTCGCTACCACACCAGTACCTACTCAGAACTCCTCTGTGAGTAGTTCTCGAAGTCAGATGAAACTAATTAGAAGAAGAAAACTGGCTCATACTTCCAGTTAAAGAGAAATAAACAAATGGAGAAAAAAAATAAGAAATTGAATTGAGAAAGAAGAAGTCGATTTTCTCAGTTTCGAGGAGGAAGAAGAAGACCTAATTTCTTTTTTTCCCATATCAATTTGAAATAGGTAAACAAAATGATTCCAGCTCTGATATTTTGAGTCGGGTTAAGTCAATCGCGGTACAGTAATCGCGATAATAGCTTAATTTATTTTGGTTAATTAGATAAAAATCAATTAATATAAGTGGAATTGGAAAGAATTGATGTTGTTTAGGAAAATAGGTAGAGCATAAATACAGGGTAATCTAGTTAAAAGCTATTTTACAGTCTCATACAGGCAGCCCAAGTTGAAGCTTTTTCGCGTCCATACCATTACCAATCATGGCATCTCTTTACTGCATCGTCTTGTGTTTTGTGTGTAAGTCGTATCATCACATCACACTAGTAATTTGTATCATGTTTAAGATTACTTTTTTTTTTTTTTTTTTTAATTTATAGTATTTTGTTATTTATTACTAAAAAATAAAATAAAATTCATTGATTGCAGGTTCTGCAGGACTTAGCTTTCTACAATTCTGCAACCTCAATAGCTTCAACACCAAATTCATTTTGGGATTCTCTTTTTATGGCTATTTCAGTCCTTCAATATTTCAGAATATTACGATGGAGGTTGGCGGTCTGACCATCGCTCGAATTGGGTAAGCACATCTTCTTATAAACTTTAAACCCATTTTTTTAACTCACAAATGCTTTCTTTGTAACTTATCACAATGGGGATTTTTTTTATGTGAATACAAAACAGTTGGAAGATGTGATAAGAGTGATATTCATGTCCCACACAACAGTTGCAGCAATTATAGCAATAGTACTTGATTTCACATTGTCTCGTGAGACTGATGAAGCAAAGAAAGATTGCGGGTTGAGATGGTGGGAAATGTTCCGACTATACAATCTTGATGTGCGAAGTGATGAGTTTTATGGTCTGCCTTGCAGCCTCAACAAATTCTTCCCTTCTCACTGAAACTTTCACAAAGTATTTTCTTCTATTCTTTTGTCTTTTTGAATGAATTGTCTTTCTTCTTTCTTTATTACCTAGAAATTTAGAGTGTGTCGCAATATTTTGGTGATGGTTCTAATCCTGAGTCTTGACATGAGTTATTAGCCGCTGTGTTCTTAAGAATCTGCCGAAAAAAAAAAAAAAAAATAACTCAACATTTCAACACATTCGTAATCATAGTAACCACTAAAACTGCATTTTGACAGTCACTTACAACACAAGTAAAACTGAAGCAACCATTGATGAGTTCTTCTAATATAATGAGAGAATGGGAGCTAGAAGAAGATGCGATGGATGTGAGAGCGTAGTCGTCTTAGAAGGATAATTCATGCCATAGGTTTTATTATATAAAAAACAATCAAGGAAGACAATGTCGAAAACAAGCATGATACAATCACTAGTTCTTTATTTTGTGAGCTGTGTCGCAATATTATGGTCCTTACTCCAAAATTATCTTCATCAAACTAAACCAAATCAGTCCACTGAAACTGGCTTCATTTCTTCTGCTTCTTTCCTCAACTCGTCAAACAGAACCGATGACAAATATCTCTCTCCAAAGCTTGGATGAATCGTCTGTCAAAAACAAAAGCAAATTCCAACGCACCGTCTGATCAATTCATGTCACAAATCAAAACAAAACCCCACAAAAGAAATGAACAACATGTTCTCTCTTACAACAATGAGTTTTCCTTTATTCTCTGGCATTTTTGCTAGTCTTATTGCTGCCACGGTGTTTGCCCCCGACGATATCCCAACCTACAAGTTAGGTTTCCATTGTTAAAATCAGAAATTTTATTTATATCTAATTATAATCTCACTAAAAAAAAAAAAAAAAACACTCACCATGAGGCCTTCTTTCAGTGCCAATTCTCTAGCCATGTTTACAGCATTCTCACTACTAACCTGCTCCTCTCACGCACGTATTCGCAAACACATAAGCGTTTTAAAAGTTAATAGAATATAAAAAGAACAATGGAAGGTTTAGCTTATACATTACCTCAAGCACTTTGTCCATAATATTCATATCTAGTATATCCGGTTTAAATCCAACCCCATTTCCGGTGATCTCATGTGGACCTAACTCAAAGTTTAAAGCTCTAGCATTAGCAACCGCAAAAACTTGGATATTCCACTGATTTAGACCACCAGGAATCAAATAGGATTAAAACAAATAAAGTTTTAAAGATTCAAAATGTTCACCTGGTTTGCCGCCGTTGAGTATGTTGCTTTCAGTAGGCTCCACTCCACATATCTACCATATGCAACACATTCGTGATTAAAAGCAATCTCCTTTTCGATATTCCCGGGATATATTCAGAAATTAATCAATCACCTTAACATTGGGGTTTCTAGATTTAAGGTATTTCCCAGCTCCAGTGACTGTACCTCCAGTGCCAATTCCCATCACGAATATATCGACATTCCCATGTGTATCTTCCCAAATCTCAGGACCAGTTGTATCGTAATTAACCTAAAACAATGTTCCAACCATCATATATTTATGTGATATGCAATTTTTAAAGGCATTATACTTCTAATTTTTGTAACCCTAAAGAACCTGGGTGTTTGCTTGATTGTTAAACTGTTGCAGCATAAAAGCATTGGGAGTGGTCTCAAGGAGTTGATTAGCTTTCTTAACAGCTCCACCCATTCCTTTGGTTGGATCAGTAAGGACAAGATCTGCACCAAAGGATCTCATCGTCACTCTCCTCTCCAAGCTTGTGTCAGAAGGCATCGTTATTATAATCTTGTATCCTTTCATTGCAGCCATGAAAGCAAAACTTATTCCCATGTTTCCTGAAGTTGGCTCTATCAATGTTGTCTGAGAATCAAGCATCAGTTAAATGGATAAGAAACTATTCTCATATAAATTTTAAATATGAAAAAAACAAAAATGCTGATTACTTTTCCAGGGGTGATTAAGTTTTTCTTCTCAGCATCCTCAATCATGACTAAAGCTGGTGTGATGACAACAAAATAGAACATTTTAAGATAAGAATTAACTTACTTAAACATGTGTTCTTTGACATGAAGATTAAAGGTTTTTACAATCACCTGTCTTTGATTCTACAAGTAGGTTGGAAATGTTCTTGTTTGGCTGCAATATAAGCTCCACATCCTTCAGTCACTTTGTTGAGAAATACAAGTGGAGTTCTTCCAATGAGCTAAAATACAGATAAAATTTCAATAGAAGATGAAGAAAGGAAAAAAAAATTGAAAACCATAATCGAGTTTTGAGAGTTATATACTTATATGTTTTTCTTACCATTGAGGCATCGCCTTTGACGTTAGTGGATGCGAAAGTTTTGGGGTGATCTTTGAGTCTTTGAGCTGATGAAGGAGGAGATTCAACAGCTGACACGACCTTACTCATGGTGTTGCTGATGCAAGTGAGAAGACTAGTGCAATTGAAGTTCGAAGACAATGAATGCAAAACAAAATAAAACGGTTTGCAATATATATCGGATCCTAGATGACTCATCATTTATTTGTGATACATATATTTATTTTAATAGAATTGAATTTTTCTTATTTAGTATATAAAATATCAAATGAAAAGGATAAAAGCATTGAATCAGATTCTCATCTATATTTGTTAAGTTCTTGAAGTGCACTCCAAGTTTTATAATTGTAATAACTTTGAATTTGTAAAATTTGTATTTTCTCTGTTTTGTCTATATATGAAAATAATAGATAATTGATTCTGTTTTTTTTCATATCTTTAAGTACAAGAAATCAAGAAGACATGGGATGGAGAAGCTGAGGGTTCTACTTGAGTGTAAACACAGTTTGTAAACTCAGACTGAAGCTGAGGGTTCTAGTTAAGTCTAAACAAACTTTTTAAAAAATTATAATAACATATTTAATGCAAATGGTTACCACGTCAGTCTAACACACTGGAGGTCTCCGGTTCAAACCCGGGGGAAGCCAATTGTGAAGATTATTTTGTTTTTAAACATCATAATGAAAGACATACATTAGGCACTAATAAATTCAGTCTTAATCATCTCATTTTCTCGTTTTGCATCTTTCCTCGAGCATATTGCTTATTGATTCGCTTCAAGTGAGACAAGTCGTCTCGACATGTTTCATCATATCAAAGCTTTTCCAAATCACTTTGTTGTTTACCTTCCCCACTTTCAAGTTGCTCAATTTGCACTAAACTTGTAACAAGAGAGGACAAATCTGACCAATATCTTGTCTCCACAATCTCCAACGAGAAGTATCCGGCCTCACCATAGACGATAACACTGTGGCGATACCTACCCTCAAAACCAATTGAGACTTTCTTCTACTCGTCAATGAAGAAACTTTCATTTATGTGTGGAACAGGAATGTATATAGTTTAAGAACACAAAAAAAGAATAACTCTCTTCTTTATTGCTTAAGAAAAATAACTCAAACTCAAGCTCTCTCTCTCAATCTCTTAAGGCTTACCACACCTTGGCAGCTCTTTATATATAAAACTCAAAATACACTTTTCCAAAACCAATTAGGAAATATGACTTATTTAGATAACTCCTATAAGTCTAATATGTATATTTGAATATCTCTCAAATATACTTAGCTTGGGCTCTAAGCTACTTCAAGCTTATTCCAACATTCTCCCCCTTAAGCTTGATGCTACTCTCACTCACATCTTGAACTCCAATAAAGCTCCTCATTTCCTTGAACTTGATTCTTCCAAGTGGTTTTGTTAATATGTCAGCCTTTTGCTCTGATCCGAGAACATGTTCCACTTCTATAAGTCCTTTCTCGACACATTCCCTAATAAAATGATACCTCCGATGTATATGCTTACTTCTTCCATGAAACACTGGATTCCTTGTAAGTGCTATCGCTGATTTATTGTCCAAAAGAATTGTGATTCGCTTACTAGGTGATCCGGTGACTTCAAGAAGCAGGTCACGAAGCCAAATTGCTTGTTTGGCTGCTTCGGTGGCTGCCATATACTCGGCCTCACACGAGGACATTGCTACTATATCTTGCTTTTGACTACACCAAGTGATTGGACTACCACCAAAGTAAAATATGTGACCGGCTGTGCTCCTTCCATCATCTCTGTCAAGGTTATGACTACTGTCACAGTAACCAACCACATCCTTGTTATTGTTTCTCTCAAAGAAAAGACCCAGTGATGAGGTACCTTGCAAGTATCTTAAGATTTGCTTCAAAGCAGCTCCATGTGATGTCTTTGGTTCATGCATATAATGACTCAATACACCAACGCTATAGGCTAAATCTGGTCGTGTATGTATCAAGTATCGTAGACATCCTATAATCCTTTGGTAACTTTTCTCATCAATGCTCTTCTCCTCCTGAGATTTCGACAATTGCAGGTTCATCTCCATTGGTATATGTGTCGAATTACATGTATCCATTCCTGCTTCAATTAGAATTCTCTTAGCATATCTCCCTTGTGTTAAACTGGTACCTCTCTCATGTTGGTGGACTTCGATCCCAAGGTAGTATGTAAGCTTCCCAAGATCACTCATCTCAAATTTTGTTCCCATTACTTTCTTAAACTCAAGAATCGAGCTTAATGAAGAACCAGCAATGAGTAAGTCGTCTACATATACACACACTATAAGTAGCGACTCTTTCTCCTTCTTTTGATACAGTGATGGCTCTTTAATACACCTATGAAAACCCAAATCTCTGAGTATCTTGTTCAGCTTGTCATTCCATGCTCTAGGAGCCTGTTTCAAACCATAAAGTGCTTTGTTCAACTTGTAAACCTTGGTTTCTCTTCCCAAAACTTCAAACCCCTCTGGTTGAGTGACATATACCTCCTCCTTCAGTTCTCCATGAAGAAATGCTGTTTTTACATCAAGGTGATGTATTTCCCAACCATTTGATGCTGCTAAAGCAATGATAAGTCGAATGGTTTCCATGCGAGCTACTGGAGCAAACACCTCATTATAATCAATACCATGTCTTTGCACATAACCTTTTGCCACTAATCGAGCCTTGTACTTGTTAATACTCCCATCAGAATTGCGTTTTATTTTGAACACCCACTTCAAGCCAATTGGCTTAGCTCCTACGGGAAGATCAACTAGGTTCCAGGTTCGATTTTTCTCTATAGATGATATTTCTTCCTCACATGCTTCAACCCACACTTTAAGTTCTTTCGCCTCCTGGAAGTTCCATGGTTCCTCATTTATTGCCATCAACAGTCGTTCACACTCTGTTTCAGCCATAAGTACGTAATCATTCAAGTAGGTTGGTCTCGTTCTCGTTCTTGTTGACCTTCTCAGCATCTCCGCTGAACCATGAACTTCGTCATCACTCTCATATTCATCAACTTCATCTTCACTAAGGTTCTCAACCTCTATAGCTTCTTCTCCGTCATTAACGTCTTCACTCATTCCTCGTGAGACGTTTGTATCTTCTTCTGTCTCAGTCTCTGTTTCGATCTCCCTTATACCTTTATTTCCGAATTCTCCTATGCCAATTTCAAATGTTCCAGAGTTTACACTTTGATTTCTTTCTGACATATTCCAGCACCAACTCTTACCTTCATCGAATATCATATCTCGGCTCACAATGATCTTCTTACTGTTAGGGTCAAGCGGTAGGCTTTAGAGCCTGGCTCTGTTCCTAAATGCACTAGAATTCTTGATCTATCATCGAGTTTCTTTCTCCCAACAGCCTCTGTTCGTGTATAGGCGATGCATCCAAATACTTTCAGGTGGCTGAGATTGGGCTTGCTACCTTTAAACATCTCGTATGGAGTTGAAATATTCAAAGACCTCGTTGCTACTCGATTGAGGCTAGAAATGCATAGGGCTGGACTAATGATTGAGGCTATCTAACTTGATCAACAAATCTCAAACAACATGAGCTAATCTCTAGACATATGAATCCAAGACAAGTTTCTCCCACTCTCATGGTCAAGAAACTATCAAACCTATGCATTTCTAGACTTGCTCTCACATAGTAAAGAATCTACACAAGCAGGCAGTAAGAAATATGTCTCATACCAAACAAAACCTCTAATCTCTTAGCAAGCAAGATGGTAAGCTCTAGATCTAGCCTTATCTATGCCTCTTAAACATTGGTGTGATGCTAAGATGCTTGAAATCAGATCCTACCCTCTCAGATATAGGATCAGCATTAAGAACATCTACCCTAGAAGAGATCTACAACAATCAAGCTTGATCAAGCCAAACAAACCTCATTCACAGCCCAGCCTAACCCATCCTCAAGATCCTAAACTACTACTCACAAGAACACATGATAAACATCAAAATCATAAACCCAGAAAAGATTGAAACTTGCATCATTAGATAGATAAAACAAAGATCTACAATATTGAAAAAGAAATGAAACTTAAATCCCAAAAAGGGTAAATACTAGGTTTAGAGAATATCTAAAAAGCTGACTCCTTTTGTGGCTGCAGGTACAAGGCTTTATATAGGAGGGGAGTGGAAGCCCTAAAAATGCTAAAAGACAAAATAGTCAACGGCTCGGTCAACTCGACCTGTGCTCGGTCGAGTGGCAGGTCGAGCTGGCTTCTCTCGTGCATTGTCCACTCGGTCGAGTCCTCCTCAGCACACGGTCGAGTGTCTGGTCGAGTGTGCGGTCGAGTTGGACTCCGGACCTTGTTATTTCAGCCTTAACTCTCTTGCTTTCCCTTCATGATTGCTTCACTCCTTCCTCAGCATTGCTTCCATGCTCCTTAAGCTTCAAAATCACCTGTTTATGCATGAAAAGATGCAAATGCAATGCAACTAAACTCTAATGCATGATTAGTCCTAAAGCTATGCAATAATGGTGAAAATGGATAGCAAAAGATGCAAAAGATGTGAATATACTAAGGGAAAACAGGGTAAAATATATGAACATCAACACCCCCAAACTTAGTCTTTGCTTGCCCTCAAGCAAATAAGCAAGACATAAGAATGTAGGTGAGGTTTGAAAGTGGGATCTCAGCTCCTAAAGCTTGCAAACAGACCATCTAGAATCAATGTCCAAGTTACTAGTACTATGATGCAAGTTGAATGAGCTGTACTTAAAGACTTTAGACAAGCATGTCACAACCTTTACTGATTTGAGCCTTAGATATCCACATGCATTCAAATCAACCATTTCCTTTAACATTCATTAATCAAGAACATGAATCAATTCTATGCAATGCTTAAACTCATTTGGCTTGGAGGTAAAGGCTTTGAGACAATGATGGTCTCTTTTTAGAGTGGGGCTTATCAATATCAAGGTTCTCTCATAAAAAATGGATTGAGCTTTAGAAGAATGCTAAAGGTAAGAACACCTAGACACATACAAGAATAAAACCTTGTCTACCCAAAGGTACCCAAAGTGTTTATCCTAGCAATCTAAACCCAAATGATCCTAGTGCTACCCTTTAACTTCTTCTTTTCTCTTTCACTCTTTTCTCTTTTGGTTTTCAAGTCTTAGGAGAGGTTTCTTATTTGATCTTTCTAGTGGGATGGGGGATTCTTACTTATTTGCTATGGTTCTCTTTTCTTCTTATTCTTAAGACATACAAGCTTTTTGCTAGACTTTTCTTTTCTTTCTTTTCTTTTCTTTAACTAGAACCATCTTCAACATTTTTTTGCTTCCCGTCCTTTCACTAGACCTTGCTTAAACACAATCTCCTCTTAAAGACTCTACCCCTTTTCTTTCTTTTTCTCTTTTTTTTTTTTTTTTTTCTTTTCTTTCTTTAACTTCCAAGTCCCAAACCCAACAAATGAACCACCTAGTCCTATCTAGTTTGAAAAATGCAAACTAGAACTACACAAGGCTTTACTCTTGTCAGCTCAAACCTAACACTTTCTACCAAGCTCAATCCAAAAAATAGGCCTCACACACTCAAGAATAAACATGGCTTGAAAGAAGGGTTGGTTAAGGGTAGGGGAAACTGATTCTTAATGAGGAAATCAGCTACTTGGATCAACAAGAGTGGTAAAAAGGAGAAAGATGATCCAAATATGTATATGGTATCCATGAGTTTAAAGCAATGCACACATTGATAATTGAAAGTCAATATTAGGTTCTTATAGATAGGAAATGGCATCAAATCACAACATGCTTCAATTTAGACCAAATGCAATGCAGGAATTCAATGCTTGGTTCAATCTTATGCTTCTAACCACTCAACTAGCATCAAAGTACTATTAACTTGGGCATTGATCCTAGTCTAGTGAATGAGCAAGCTAACAAGGGAATACTCATCATAGATCCCTAATGCAAGCAGTCCTATATGATAAACAAAATACTTGAATATGCAAAGCAAACTACATGAACACTCTTTTTTTTATAAAGATTTTTGCAAAAATTTTCAAAATTTTAGGGTTTTTCTATGCCTTAGATGCTATGCAAATATTAACATGATGATGCTAAAAATTTGAAATAAGAAAACAAAACACAATGTCAAATGCTATCTCAAACCCTCCCCCAAACTTAAATCACACAGTCCCTTGTGTGAAAGAAATTTATTTGAGGATTCAAGACTTAAATCAAAACACACAATATGAAATGCAATGGTATTTACAATGGAAAGGTGATAGTGTTACCTCAAGGATTGTAGAAGAAACTATCCACATCCTCCTGCATGCTATCAAAGGTGTAGCTGGGGTCTTGTTGGTGACTTGGAGAGGGGATTGGGGCAGCTCGACGATGGCGATCGACCGTGACTCGGTCGAGTGCATGTCCGAGTGGGGGGTCGAGCTGGACTGCGGATGTCATAACTCTGTCCTTGCTGCTGGGAGAACTGTTGGTAGAACTGGTGGTAGAGGGCTGGATCCGTGAAGTATTGGGGTGGGATGGGAGGGTAACCTGGATAAGCAGCTGGAGGTGGGAAGCCATATGGTTGTCTGGGCTGGAACTCGGTCGAGTGCGTTGGTGGTGCTCGGTCGAGTGGGTGCTCGAGTGACCCGGTCGAGTGCCTCGAAAACTGCTGTTCTCGGGTACTTGAGCTCCTCTTCCTCTGAATTGGCTCATACATTGAAGCCCTAGCTGGTTCCACAGGATTCGCAACCCTTGAAAGTGCTCTAGTTGAGCTACTTCTCCTCAAAGGGCTTGAATGGCTAGGAGATGAGTTTCCACTCTTCAGCTCAGCAATCTCCTTCTTTAAGCCTTTGATAGACTTAGCCATGTTGGTCACCTTCTTCTTCAGCTTATCAAACCTCTTTCCTTGCCACTTGCCCCACTTTTGCAAAAGAGTTAACCTCTTGGCATTCTCCCTCACTCCTCTACTATCTCTTGGGTTGGGCTCATAGTCTTCAAAGTAGAACTGCTCCTCTCCATCAGCTACTTGTGCATTTCCAGCTTCTTCAACTCTAGGTTGAACCACTCCATCAAACCAATGCTCCTCAGCTGGCCAAAAGTCAATGTTGGCTCCCTCTTGAATGGTGGTGAGTTCTTGGTTAGGCAATATGAGTTGCTTTTTCCCAAGTGTTGGAAGCTCATAGTTGAAAATGTGGTTCCCTTGATGCATTTCCTTGGCTAGGATGAGAGTAGAAGTGAGGTAGCTTGAGTCAATCCATCTTGGTGAGACACTCTCTCCTCTAAGTGGAACTTTAGCAGCTTGAAGGATTGGAGTGATGATGCCCCCAATGGTAAGTGCTCCTCTTGACCCCTTGTTTTCCAACTTTCCTACCCAGCTTCTCAAGTAAACCATGTGGTCAATGAGCACCATTGCAAGATCAGTCTCTACAGTGCTCCCAAGGATGATGGTTCCATCTCTTGCCTTGAGGATGATCCCATTGAGAGCCAAGTCAATCATCTTCAGCTCTCCCTCATTGATGTTCCCAGTTTCCTTCCTTGCAAAGAAGGTGTTTGCAAGAGCTTTATGGAAGTACCTTAAGACTGGGCTCCTTATCTTTGAGCTCTTGGAGTTGGAGGAGGAGTAGAGCTTGTTGTCCCCAATGGTTTCCCAAACTGAGTAGAGCTCCTCTCTTGGTATCCTCAAGCTCCTATGGCTGCCAATTTCAAATCCAAACACATTGGCTATCTTTTTTATTGAAAGCTCATGCTTCCTCCCCTTGATTGTGAAGGTGATGTGACCAGCCCCAACCTCAGGATCTTTCCTTGCATATGTATGCAGCTTGACAGTGGCAAGGAACTCACAACTCTCCTCTTTGTAGCCCTCCATGCAAAGCCCCATAAACTTGGTGAGATTGCTCTTCTCAAAGAGATATTCTACATCCTCATCAATAGCAAGCTTCTGCATGGTCTCCTTGTGTGGATACCTAGTTCCCAAGAACTCCATCCTCATGAAAGCATCATAAAGTTGCCTCTTTGTCAGCCCACAAGACTCAGCTTCTCCATCATCCATCAGTTCTTCTTCTTCACTTTCTTCCTCACTCTCACTTTCACTTTCTTCTTGCTCAACTTCAACAGCTGGCCTCTTCCCCTTGGCCTTGTGCTTCCTCATAAACTCATTGAGAGTAGGCTCTCTTTCCTCCTCACTTTTGGTCCTCTCAGGATCTTCCTCAACTTGCTCTCTCCTTGGACGCGGCACCTGGCTCGACCGACTGCTCGAACGGCCACTCGGTCGAGTGGTTGATCGAGTGGTCCGTCGAGTGACTCTCCCAGCTTCACCTCTTGATTCAAGGTCAGCATCACGACGTTCCATGGAGCTTGCAGCGGTTTGGTGCGACTTCTTGGTAATCTTGGAAGACATTTTCAAAAGAAACTGAAGGGAATAGACTCAAAGCACAAAGTTAATAGGTTAGTGACCCAAAAACTTGAAAGAACAAAACTTGAGCAAGAGATGAACTTTGAAAGAGATTTTAAAGCTTGAATTTAAATGTTTTGAGCAAATGAGAGAATGTGAGAAGTATAGGATCGAGCAAGGACTATATAAAGAAGCTAAGGGGACAAGGAGACAAGGGTGGAGCGTCCATACCATTCAAATTCGAAATGGGAATCTTTGACTTGCTTTTTGGCTGCCACTCGACCCCACACTCGACCAGCACGTGGTCGAGCTCTTTGAAAAATTTTGAAATTTCAAAATTTTTCTCCTTGTTCTTCCCTCCACTTGATCATTCTAGAAGAATGAGAATCAAATGGGCTTCAATTAGTATCCAGCTCGGCCGAGTACCTCTTGTGGCCTTGGTCGAGTGGGCTTGCGAGTCTCCTTCTCCAAGTCTAAATCTTTCTTTATCCAACTACATTCTTCCTCAAAAGCCTGTCCAACACAAACATAAAATAAAACATATCAAAACTACTAGGAAAATAAACTATATTTACAAAGGATACCTTAGGGACTTCCTCCCTAGTGAGCTTGTTTAGAGTCACTAAGCTTGACTTCTTATAGCTCTTTAAGCTTGATTAGGAGACCAAGGAGGTGATGAAATCCCTCCTGGTTCTGCTTGGTAACCTTGGTGTTCCTTCTTGATCACTACTTCCTTGACACTTGAACCATGTTTCTTCTTAAACTTGAGTTTTGGTCTTGCCTTCTTCAAAGACCTTTTGTTGAGCTGAACTTGAAGTTCCTTCACTAAACCAGCTAGCACTTGAACTGAACCCTTTAGCTTCTCCACTGAATCTTCTTGAAAGGTTAGCTTACCCCTTGAAGCATTTTCCTCACTTGAGACCTCATGATCCTCCTTTCTTTTTATGGTGTAAGGTGGATCATATTTGGAAGGCAGATTAGTGGGATTGTTGATGTCAAACTTCATAGTGAAGTCTTCAGTCAAGTGGAGCTTGACAGTCCCCATCTTCACATCAATAACAGCCCCAGTTGTAGCTAAGAATGGTCTTCCCAAGATAAGAGGGTCTTTAGGCTCTTGTTCAATGCTTATGATTGCAAAATCAGTTGGGATCCTTGCTCCTCCTATTTTGATAGGGAGGTTTTCAATCATTCCAACCACATCCCTCTTGGATCCATCTGCTAGACTGACATAGAAGTTGCTATCCTTGAAGTCTTTATACCCTAACTTCTCAGCCACTGAATATGGCATCAAGCTCACTGAAGCTCCTAAATCACAAAGGCACTTATTGAAGTGCATGTAGCTGATGGAACAGGGTAAGTCGAATGAGCCTGGATCTTCAAGCTTTGTTGGGACAATAGCTTTTCTAATCTCTTTCAAATCCTTCATATCTTGGTCATGAGCCCTTTTCTTTGACATCTCAAGTAAAAAATTCTGATAGAGAGGGTATGGAGCATACTGTTCCAAAGCAGGTCCTCTCTCTTCTTCTTGGTAAGCAATGATGGCTTCTTGTATAGCCATCACTTCCTTCTTCTCAATAACAACCTCTTCCTTCAAGGCTTTCTCCTTCTCTTGTTGCAAAGCTATCTTCTCCTTGTTCTCAATGATCTCCCTCAATTCCCTTATCCTTTGAGCCTTGAAACGTCCTGGGAATGGTGGAGGCGGTTTGTAAGCAGGAGGAATGTATCTAGCAGGCTTAACAGCTTCTGTATCTGCAACTCGATCAACCACTCGAGCATGCACTCGGTCGAGTGGCTGTTCGAGTACCTGGTCGAGTGCAATGTCGCACTCCAGTTGCTTTGCAAAAACGTCACTTGGGGCTTCAGTAACTGATAAATTCCCCCAAACTTGGACTTCACTGTCCTCAGTGACTTCTTCCTCATGAACTTGAATGGCCTTGGCTGTGAACTCTCTTGGATTTTGGACAGCTTTTCCAGGGAGTTGGCTGGGTTTAGGAGCTGAAGTAGAGGCAATGTTACTCTCCATATACTTCACTCTTGAGTTAAGACCCTCAAACTTCATGTTTAGATCATTGTACTGTGATGTGAGTCTTTGATTCAACTCAGCAAACTGTTTGGCCTCCTCAATCTTTCCTTGTGTTTGCCCAATCAGCAACTGTTGCATCATTGCCCTTAAGTCTTGTTCCTGGCCTTGGTTAGTCTGAAACCCTGGTGGGGGACACAATGGAGGCTGGAACACTTGATGTTGTTGTTTAGGGATGTAGTTTTGTTGCTGTGGAGGCTGTTGAGGTGGATAAACTTGGTCTTGAGGGTTGGCCACATTGGTACTCCTATAAGAGAGATTGTTGTTTTTGAAATCTCCTTGGTTGTAGCCTTTGAATCCTCCTTGGTTTTGCATGTAGCATAACTCAGCAAACTCAGTCTCCCCTTCTTTAACTGGAGCCTCTTCCTCACCAATGAAGTGAATAGACTTTTGTTGGCTAAGAAGGATCTTGTCAAGCTTCTCATTGACCATCTTCAAATCCCTCTTGTACTTGTCCTCTTGATCAGTTGATGATGACCTTATGGTTCTGTCATAGTCCTCATTATAATTGCCATCTGATTGAGCAAGATTTTCAACCAACACCCAGCCTTCTTCAACATTTTTGTTGAGGAAGTTTCCATTAGAGGCTGTGTCGAGAAGCATTCTGATCTTGGGAAGCACTCTTCTATACAAAGTGCTTAAAAGGGACTCATTGCTGAAGCCATGGTGAGGACACTGAGTCTGGAATCCTTTAAACCTTTCCCAAGCTTCACAAAAATTCTCATTATTCCTTTGAGCAAACCCAGAGATTTCATTTCTCAATCGAGCAGTTCTAGCATTTGAAAAGAATTTGGCCAAGAAAGCCTTCTTGCAAGCATCCCATGTGGTTATTGCTCCAGTAGGAAGAGTCTTCTCCCAAAGGTGAGCCTTATCTCCAAGTGAGAATGGAAATAGCCTTAACTTGAAGCCATCCTCACTGACTCCATTGATCTTAGTGAGACCACATATCCTATCAAATTCATCAAGGTGGTCCAGGGGATCTTCCATTGGCAACCCATGGAACTTGTTGGCTTGAATCATTGAGATCAATCCACTTTTGATCTCAAAGTTGTTGTTGGCAACAGTAGGAGGCACAATACCAGCTCTCTGGTTATGTGTGTTTGGTGCATCTCCAGCACCAATGTTTCTTGCTCTTGGAGCTTGTTGAGCTTGATTCTCCATTAGCACTTGTTGTTCTTGTTCCTGATAGATCCTTGTTTTCTGCTGTCTCAGGTCCCTTGGTGGTTTGTTGATGTGATCAAGGAGTCTCTGAAGATTGTGAGGACCCTTGGATCTTGTTTGCATCAACAGAGTCGAGTACAGACTCGGACAGGCACTCGGTCGAGCGCAGGCTCGAGTGGGTGGTCGAGTCGACTGGGAACTGATGTCTATTTGTATCCGGCTTCTGACTCGATCAGATGCTCGAGCACACACCCGGTCGAGTGGTGGTCGAGTTGATGGTCGAGCTGGTACCTGAAACTCAATCACAAACAAGCAGAAGAAGAAACAAGATCAGTAATGAACAAGTGGATAAACGAACTTAATCTTAGACTTTTATGGATCCTAATTGTCACAAAAACACACTCAAATAGGCAACGACGCCAAATTGAAACAAGGTTTTTATTGGTGGAAAGGTTAAGATGGAATGGATGATGATGAATGTATGCAATGAATGGTAAGGTGTTTCAATTCCCCTTATGCAGTTGCAGTATAAGGGGTATCAATCCAATTTGAGTGTTTGTAAACAGTTAAGATATGCATAAAGATCTAATTTAAGCCAGATGAAAAGGATGTTGCCACTAACAATCCTATGATGAAAATGTAAAGTGCAGAAGGTAAACTAAATGAACTAAGAACTAAATGCAAATGAAACAGAATGATTAAGACAGTAATGATGCAACCAACAGAAATAGAAACTAAGCTAAAGAACAAATGCAAGACAATAATGAACAGGACACTAAATGGATGCAGCGGAAATGGAACAGGAATGAAACAAGACAATCACAAATCATAAACAGCAGAGTTCTGGGGATGAACTCGAGCCAGCACTCGACCGAGTGTAGGTCGAGTGAGTGGTCGAGCTAGACTAAACGCAGAAACAGAGCAATGCAATAAAAACAGAGTAATGCAAAGACGGATCAAACTACAATCAAGCAACAGGATTAAGACTGTAAAATCAATAAACAAGGAAGGACTTGAGGAGGGATTCATGGGCTGGACTAATGATTGAGGCTATCTAACTTGATCAACAAATCTCAAACAACATGAGCTAATCTCTAGACATATGAATCCAAGACAAGTTTCTCCCACTCTCATGGTCAAGAAACTATCAAACCTATGCATTTCTAGACTTGCTCTCACATAGTAAAGAATCTACACAAGCAGGCAGTAAGAAATATGTCTCATACCAAACAAAACCTCTAATCTCTTAGCAAGCAAGATGGTAAGCTCTAGATCTAGCCTTATCTATGCCTCTTAAACATTGGTGTGATGCTAAGATGCTTGAAATCAGATCCTACCCTCTCAGATATAGGATCAGCATTAAGAACATCTACCCTAGAAGAGATCTACAACAATCAAGCTTGATCAAGCCAAACAAACCTCATTCACAGCCCAGCCTAACCCATCCTCAAGATCCTAAGCTACTACTCACAAGAACACATGATAAACATCAAAATCATAAACCCAGAAAAGATTGAAACTTGCATCATTAGATAGATAAAACAAAGATCTACAATATTGAAAAAGAAATGAAACTTAAATTCTCAATATTAAGAAAGTTATTAAACTAACAATATTGAAGAATTTAATCTTTTTCAAGTACAAGATCTAGGAAAATAAAAAGCAAAAAGAATAAATCCCAAAAAGGGTAAATACTAGGTTTAGAGAATATCTAAAAAGCTGACTCCTTTTGTGGCTGCAGGTACAAGACTTTATATAGGAGGGGAGTGGAAGCCCTAAAAATGCTAAAAGACAAAATAGTCAACGGCTCGGTCAACTCGACCTGTGCTCGGTCGAGTGGCAGGTCGAGCTGGCTTCTCTCGTGCATTGTCCACTCGGTCGAGTCCTCCTCAGCACACGGTCGAGTGTCTGGTCGAGTGTGCGGTCGAGTTGGACTCTGGACCTTGTTATTTCAGCCTTAACTCTCTTGCTTTCCCTTCATGATTGCTTCACTTCTTCCTCAACATTGCTTCCATGCTCCTTAAGCTTCAAAATCACCTGTTTATGCATGAAAAGATGCAAATTCAATGCAACTAAACTCTAATGCATGATTAGTCCTAAAGCTATGCAATAATGGTGAAAATGGATAGCAAAAGATGCAAAAGATGTGAATATACTAAGGGAAAACAGGGTAAAATATATGAACATCAATCAAGTAGGTTGTGTGCCTCACTGCCTCTCCCCATAGATAATTTGGTAAGCTCATGTGCTTTAAAATGCTCCTAGTCATCTCCAAAATGGTTCGATTTCGTCTCTCAACAACACCGTTTTGTTGAGGAGAGTAAGGTGCAGTCAATTGCCTATTGATCCCGTGTAGACTGCAATACTCTTGAAATTCAAGTGACATAAATTCACCACCTCTATCAGTTCGGAACGTTTTGATCACCGTCTTTGTCTCTTGTTCCGCAAGTGATTTGAATTTCTTAAATTTTCCAAACGCCTCACTCTTCTCTTTCAACAAAATCGTCCACATATAGCGAGAATAATCATCAATGAGCACAAACACATATCTCTTGTGAGCTGGTGTAGCTGGTGTAATTGGTCCGCAGAGGTCTCCATGGACTAACTCAAGAGCTTGTGTGGCCCGGTATACGGTTGCTTGAGGGAAGGGTTTTCTGGTTTGTTTGCCTAGGAGGCAAGATACACACGTTTCCTTCTCAATTGTGATACTTGGTATACCGGTCACTAACTCTTTATCAATCATCATCTTCATTGTATCTAGGTTTACATGACCCAAACGTGCATGCCATGTACTTGATTCAGCCGATGTTGTTAACTGTAGACACTTGATAGCTTCGACTTCCAATATGACCTTATATAACCGATTCTTTGACCTTGCTGTTTTCACCAACAGTTGACCCATTCGATCATAAAGCATAAGTAATTCTTCCTTCATTCGTACTTCGCATCCTGCTTCGGTAGCTTGACCAAGGCTCACAATATTGCTCTTTAAACCCGGTATATAGTAGACATTGTAAAGGACCTTCACAATTTTCTTTTTCCCAGCCTCAAACACAAAACGTATGGACCCTTTTCCTTTCATATCAATTCTGGAATCGTCTCCAAATCGCACCTTTCCTATAATAGTCTCATCAAGTTTACAGAAGAACGAACGATCTCCACTCATATGGTTGCTTGCACCATTATCCAGATACCACATGTTAGCTGCATCAGCTTCAGCTTCAAAATTGCTTGGTTTTATTTTCTTTTCATTAAGATTCACAACTTTGTGCATCATCAATCCTTCAGCTTCTTGCGTCTCATCTTCCTTCTTTTCTATTGTCTCCTGAAGCTTAAGCAGTCTGTCAGGGCAATCTGATGCATAATGACCCAGCTTGTCACACCGATAACAGGTTATCATCGAGGTGTCCCTGTCTTGGCCTCGTCCTTGGTAACCTCCAGAGCATCCACGACCTCTTCCTCTCCAAGTATAGCGACCACCTCTGCCTCTTCCTCTGTTTCCTCCATAAACACCGTGAAAGGCCTGTTGTGTATCAGTATTAACATACATCAGTTTGTTATGCTCTTCCTGTTGTTCTTCATCTTCTTCGCATATTCTCTCCTCTTAAGTTTTCAACCTACCAACAATATCCTCAAAAGTGGTGGTCTTTAGATCAAGAACTTGTTCAAGAGCTGCAACAATGTGTATATATTTTTTTCTCGGCAAACTTTTCAGAAACTTCTTGACAAGCTTTGATTCTTCAATGGTCTCTCCAAGAGAAGCTGATTTTAATGAGATAGCTGATAAAATTCCCACAAAAGAATCGATTGTATCAGTTTCTTTCATCTTAAGTCGGTCGAATTCTGCCATTAGAGTCTGCAACCGAGCCTCCTTTACTCTCTCAGCTCCTACATGTCTCGCCTTGATTGCATCCCAAACTGCTTTTGCTGTAACAAGGTCTCCGATTTGGAGGGTTAGATCTTCGGGTATTGACTGGAACAGCAGAGCGATTGCCATATCGTTCTTATCAATGTTCTTCACGCCGTCTTCTATGGTTTCCCAAACCTTATTCACCCTAAGAGTAATTCTCATCCTCATAGCCCAGACGGTGTAGTTAGAGGAATTCAGCATCGGACACTTAATCGAAGAAGGTCCACCTTCTTTGGATTGAAACTCGACATCTTCAAGCTTTGGTTCGGTCATCGTGAATGAACAAGGCTCTGATACCAAATATAGTTTAAGAACACAAAGAAAGAATAACTCTCTTCTTTATTGCTTAAGAAAAATAACTCAAACTCAAGCTCTCTCTCTCAATCTCTTAAGGCTTACCATACCTTGGTAGCTCTTTATATATAAAACTCAAAATACACTTTTCCAAAACCAATTAGGAAATATGACTTATTTAGATAACTCCTATAAGTCTAATATGTATATTTGAATATCTCTCAAATATACTTAGCTTGGGCTCTAAGCTACTTCAAGCTTATTCCAAATGTAATTCAGTCTCCAATCTCAAGAACTTACTCCACAAGACCACAACACCTCTTCGGTCTCAATCTTAGTGGTTACCCATAAGTCAAGCTTGTACGGATTTATTTCGTTAACACAAGATAAAGTTAAATAGTCGTTATAACTAGCACTAAATGGCAGAGGCAGAAGCGTGCCAAATCTCTCACTTGTAAAATCAAAACAGATTATGTCATCGTTGATTATGTGATTTCCATCCAATACTAAGTTCCTGTCTGTAGCACACCAGTAAGTGTTTTCCTTGAGAGAAATACACTGTTAATAAAGTTTACTAGGTAACAATCCGCACATAGTGCGGAATAAATTGATTTAAAAAAAATAAATGTAAGTAAAATTATTATCCTACAATCGATATCTGTTTGTGTCAAACATAATATGTAACTTAAGTTTTTGATTTATTTATTCAAACCTGCATATTTGGTGTAAAAAATATGTTTCACTCGTGAAATCTTTGAATGTGTAAGAGGTTTTATGGTAGAGAAAATATTGATAACATGTTACTATTTATTGCAACATGTCTTTTGTATGGTTTAAAAATAAAATTTATATATTCTTATGTTTTATTTTGTAATTATAACAACTTTGCATGTTTCTTATGTAACCATAACAACATATACTAAATTACTTGGTAGTTTAATTATTTAATTTTATTATATGTTAGTACAAATCGGATTCTAAACTAAATTTTCTGAAGATAATCTAATTTATTGATTTGATATTTTTGATTAGGCTATTTAAATTTTTGGATGAGTAATCACACGAAATGTTGAGATTAATTAGTTTACATACTTAGATATATATAAATAATCACACAGC
This sequence comes from Camelina laxa, assembly GCA_024034495.1. Classification (NCBI taxonomy): domain Eukaryota; kingdom Viridiplantae; phylum Streptophyta; class Magnoliopsida; order Brassicales; family Brassicaceae; genus Camelina; species Camelina laxa. The sequence goes on along the minus strand of CM043885.1, from coordinate 10,712,589 downwards.
ATGATATCCCCTAATTTGTTGTCATTTTATGTTTATTTATGAATATATATAAATCCATATTTACTGAGAATTAAGTTTCTTTTAATGAGTTGGATTTAATTCAGGGGTAAAATACTTTCTTTTATAATCAATTATAATAATTATTGAAAGTTTGTTATTTAAAGTATTATGGTAATAATACTAACATAAAAATAACATTTTATTTTTATATGATTTTGTTATTAAGTTATATGTTTTTTATTTTTATTAACTTTATATTAATTGATATGTTTTTATAGCTTTTTTTAGAATATTTTACTTATAAGAAATCAATATAACTTTGACTTGTATATTTGTAAGTAAATTTTAGTGAAATATTGCCTTCAAATAGTATGTAATTATTTAATTAGTTTTAATATGTGATATTTAAATTTGTGTGAGAAATGATGATATATCTAATTATTATTAAGTTAATTGTTTTTTTTTTTTGAAAATATAATGGCATGTTAATGTAATTAAGTAAAAAATTTAAAGGTAAAATGTGCACAGAGCTCTCTGACGGCGACACATCAGTTTTTTCAAGAGTATGCTTCACTATTAATATATAGAGGATACGCCAAAGTGGTGTGACATCAAGAGTTGTCCATGAACCAGAGTCAAAATCATAATTTTCATATGAAAAAAACTGATGATCTGGTGCACGACCGTAGTAACAGTCTATAAGACTACAAACCTCAAGAACTTATGGCTACGATTAGATTTGTTTTTCTTATCCTTGTATCCAAGAGCATAACAAGAACAGTAAATTCATGTGGACGATAAGAAAATCTAGATTCCATCCACCTCGGTTGCCCCAAATAAGGATTCCAAACCGCAAACTTAAAATCATTTTTCAAGATGCATATCAATAAACCCTCGCAGTGAAAGAACTTAGATATCTTGACTTGTTCGTTAAGGCAATTAAGTTTTCCTTTATGCTTTATAGAATGATCTCCATTGATGACGATGCTCGTTATGTAAAGACTATAACCGATCTTCACGATCATCTGAGACTCACCTTCCTTTCTTGCCGCTAAGGCTTTACCGATGTGCATCTTCGTAAAGTTCTAACATTTGGATAAATCGTTCCACCTTTTGCAGGTTAAACGAACGGCTCTCATGGATGTCGAAGGAACCCAAGTGGGAATCTCATTTACCAAACCATGTGGAAGATTTGCTATGAATAGAAGAATGTGTGTTATGTTATATTGTTAGAGCAATAGTAGTATTTATACAAGAGAGATCCTAAACCTATGGGATATATGATGATCATAAACAATATTTATATTACAACAATATGTAGCTATCCTTATCTCTATTCTCCCTCAAGTTGGCGGTGGAAGATCTTGAATCCCCAACTTGGAAAGAAGATACTCAAACGTCGGAGCAGGAGGATATTTAGTAAGTATGTTTGTCGGCTGCTCCGCTGTGGTAATGTGATCTGTAGTGATGAGTTTATCCTGGACATCATCTCGAACAAAGTGACAATCAGATTCAATATGCTTTGTACGGTATTCCGCCTCAGCAGACGACATAGACACCACGTCCTGGCGTTTGGTTTTCCAAGAAATGGGAGAGGAACCATGCAAGACAACGTAAGCACTGAGGGAATGTCGTGAAATAGAGCAACCATTCCAATAAACATCATAGTAAGCAGCTAGACGCAAATCAGAATCAGCGCGAGGAAGAATGGCCTGGCCGGGAGAGCCCTTGAGATAATGAACAGTATGTGGAGCAGCCTCCCAATGAGCTTGACGTGTGGTTTTCATAAACTAGGATAAGCTATAAACCGAGGAGTACAGCTCCGGTCTAGTAAGAGTTAGGTCGACCAATCGACGATACACCTTAGGATTATCGATGAAGGGGCTATTATCACGAAGTAACTTATATTTCACTTTGATTGGGGTAGAGGAAGGCTTGGAGCCGAGAAAACCAGTTTCAGTAATGATATCCAAAGCATACTTTCATTGAGAAATAAAAATGCCTTAAGTATTCCGAGCAGCCTCGATGCCAATAAATTATTTGAGCTTCCCCAAATCTTTCATGTGAAAACAATTGCTAAGACAATTCTTGAACCGATGAATAGTAGAAAGATCACTGCCAGAAACAATAAAATCATCCACATAGACCAAGATATGAGGACACGTCTTGCCATTCACAAAAGAAAAATGAGAGTAATCTGTTTTGCTTTACTTAAAACCATATTTCTTCAAAGCATCACTCAATTTAGCAAACCAACAGTGAGGTGCCTGTTTAAGGCCATAGATGGATTTCCGCAAATGACAAACCTTAGTAGAATTTGAACTTTCAAAATCCGGTGGTAACTTCACATAAACTTCCTCATGTAAATCTCCATGCAAGAAAGTGTTGTGAACATCCATTTGATGTATCTCCAACTTATTGGCTGCAGCAATCTCAAGAAGCATCCAAACAATAGTGGGCTTAGCGACCGGAGCAAACGTATCAGTGTAGTCAAGACCTTCATTTTGCCGATTGCCAAGGGCTACCAAACGAGACTTCTAGCGGGCAACTGTTTCATCAGAATGATGCTTTATTTTGCAAAACCATTTCCTGCCAATCGCCTTCTTCCTAGGCGGAAGAGTAGTCTCATCCCACGTTCATTGTAACAAGAGAGCAAAGTATTCATCGGTCATGGAATCGTTCCAAACTTCATCTTGAAACTACAAGAAAACACGCGATTTGCAACGTAAATCTGCGATGGAAAAGCGTCGTCGCAAATTTGCTATGGATTTGCGAGTATTTTGCTACGCGGCTCAACGTACTCGTAAATCCCCCGCAAAATATGCGACGAACATTTCCCTCGCAAATTTGCGACGGAGATGAGACCGAATTGCGAAAACAATATCCGTAGCAAATGACTCGCAAGCACAATAGAGACGAATTAGCGATAACAATATCCGTAGCAAATTTGCGAGGGAGTTACGAGGGACCTAGATGTCGGCAAGCACGTTTTCCTCGAGTGTAACTGTTTTGTCGGCAAAAAGGAAACAGCCTCGCAAATTTGTAGCAAAAAATAAATATTAAAAAATAACCCTCGCAAATCAGTCGCAAATTCCCTCAGAACTCCGTAGCAGTTAATTATAGAAAGCCTATAAATAGCCAGTCCGTGAGACATGGAAACCACAACACAAAGCAATAAGAAAAAAAACTGCTGAGAGAGAAAAAAGAAAATTTCTGAGAGGAAAAGAAAAAAAAAAACTTCTGAGAGCAAAAGAAAAAGAGAAAAAAAAAATTGTCAAGAATAAAGTTTTTGAAAAAAAAAAAAGCTACAGAAAAAGTCTAGAAAAATAATGTTTGGAGGTGGAGAGCATGAGATATATACAATACGACGGTGGATGTATAATCATAGAGACTCGAAGACCGGTGATGTGATGAAAGAGTTTTGTGATGGCTTGCGCGGTTTCATGTACCAGGCGACAAACCAAGACTTTGCTCGTAAAACGGTACAATATTTTGTCTATGTCCTAAGTGCTTCAACAATAAACGGCTTTTTCATACCTGGACAATGTCCATGTGTTCGATTCATACATCGGACTATGGCATGTGCTAAAAAATACATCGACTTTAGGAAAACAGAATAACATACCTCAACTATTGTTTTTGTGCTAAATTATATACAGTTAATCGGACTAATAGGATCCAATGTCTTCGTCATCTAGTTCGGGTAAGTTAGGTTTTGTGTTTGGTTTAATTTCAGTTGTTCAATTTCGACAATATATGTGCAAAATTTTTATATGGGAATTTGGCTTAGGATTGAGCTTTACACGTCGTAGACCAGAAAGAGGAATACCCAAAAAATGTAGATGTGGTGCAGCGTCTATAATCAAGACTTCAGAAATATTGAAGAATCCAGGGAGAATTTTTCATTGTTGTCCTTACGGCTCAAAGGAAAATTATGGACATTTGTTCAAATGGACCGATATATCTATGGTGGAACAGATGGAAGAGGTTGAGATTGTTGTTGAGAAGTTGAAAGGAAATGTGGGAAGCTTAGAGAAAGGCTTATATAATGTGGAAGCTGAGATGGAGAGTTTAGCAATGGAGACACGCACATGTGAGGCCGTATCGAGCAGCTATGGAAATGAAATTCAAGCCATCAAAGCTGTTGCAGAAGGATGTGAGAAGGAGATAGGAGAAATTAAAGCTGTGATCGCTTGTTTTGAGAAAGAGATTCAATCTCTACGTTGTGTCAAAAATTTTATTGTGTGTAGTTTAGTGATTTTTGTTGTGTACGCTTTCTTGTTTTAAGTATGACAAGTTTGTATGTTTGTTGTGATGTTTGTTGCAATGGAAGAGTTAAGAGTTATGCAATGCAATAGAGTTAAGAATTCTAATATCCTTCATCCGAATCCGAAATTGGTCACATACAAAAACCAACACACCATCATCCTTAACCATACAAAAACTATCACACCATCATCCAAAAGACAAATCTGAAACTTAAAAAACCATTCTGAAGCCAATCTAACCGAATCATAAACATCCAAAAAACATCATCCTACAAACATAAGCTAGAAAAATACTAATCAGCAAGTGAAATCTGAGATGCTTGTGAGGCTTGACTTGGTTGACTTGATTGACTTGGACCCCCTTGCCCTCGACGCTTCCTTGGCTTATCTGGCTTACCTTGAACCCCAGGATTCTTACAGCTTCTTGTGTTATGTCCAGTCATGCTACATTGAGCACAATGCAAAGTGATACCTTGTCTAGTAATTTTCACCTTCTTTGGAGGAACCTCATCTTCTACTTCCTTTCTTTGCTTTTTCCTTTTCTTTGGAGACTCATTCTTCCCCTTGATTCGCTTTTGCTTCTTTGAACGCCCTTTAGTTATCTCTCTTGGTGGTGTCTGAAGCTCTTGTTCACCGGATTTCTCCCAAAAATACATACCATTAACTCCCATCAGTTGCTCATTGTATTGAGCAACCCATCTTGATGTCAATAACCAGTCAGAGATAACAAAATCTTCAGGCTTCTGATTTTTCTTTAACCCAATCACTCGCAAAAAATGACGACATGGTATCCCTGTCATACTCCACCTTCTACATGCACATGTTTTTGCATTCATATCAACCCTGAAACCATGATGAACATGTTCAGTCACTTCATAATGCCCATTGCAACAAGGGATCATCTGACAATACTTCGTGTGCTTCTGCTCTTCTTTTATTGCTTTTGCCACTTTCAAACTGTATTTTCCCTTATGCTTTGCAGCCTTCTTTCGTCTCATATTATTCCAGATCAAGCATTGTCTTCTTATTGTCTCTAACATTGCAACCAATGGCATCCCTCTTGCTTGGTTGATTGTGTTGTTGTACGACTCTGTGAAGTTGTTCGACACATCTTCGCACAGTGATGTGCAGTTGAAGAAAGCACGACTACAATTCTGAGGATTCTTCGTCATCACTGCCTCATAAAGACCTTGATCAAACTGCTTCAGCTCTTCCATGGCTTTGTTATAGTCTGCCTCATTGAAACTTTTTGCAACCGCCCAAAACAGGTGTTTAGGCAATTCTTTTCCTGGGTATGCTCTCCTTAGATTCCCGTATATGTGGCGAGCACACATGCGATGTTCTACTTTGGGCAACTCTTGTTCCACAGCAATAAGCAAACCCTATAAAAAAATTAGTAACTCGCATTACAATGTAGATATTAAACGCATATTATATATTGCATAACAATGTAGATAAGTTAACATACCTTCTGTCGGTCTGAGAGGAGACTAAATCCTTCACCATCACCCAGATTAAGGTCTGCTTTAAGAAGTTTAATAAACCAAATCCAACTGTCTGTATTTTCAATAGGCACAACACCCCATGCAACCAGATAGAACTGGTTATTTGCATCTCTACCTATAGCTGCCAACAGCTGACCTTTGACATTGTTTTTCAAAAAACAACCATCTAGCCCAATTATGGGACGACAATGAGCATTAAATGTCTTACGGAGTCCTGCCAAGCAGACATAGAATGTGTCAAACTTCTCAATACCATCATCAGTTTGAACTATCCTCACCTCCACAGTTGATCCCGGATTAGAACTGTCAACAACAAGAAACAAGTTAATATTAAATAATCAAAACATAACAAGTTCCAAAAGTTATAAAAGGACATGAACTTACTTTATAAGCTCTAGACGGTAGTCTTTTAGTCGAGCAAACTGCTGATCATGTTCATCTTGTATGGCTTTTATTGCTTTAGCCTTCGCCTTTCTACACTGGTCATTTGTCACCACCAAGTTGTAACGGTCCTCAAATGTTTCTTGTATCGCCTTTGGCTTGTAATTAGGATTCCTCCTAATGTCATTCAATAATAACTTAGCAATGACTCCATCCTTCACTACCTTGCTAAACTTGTTGGGGACACACGAATGCTCATCATTAAAACTCATGACCTGGTACATGTTGCTGACTTTTTGAAAAGAACAGTAGATTCTGAAGTTGCAGCCACCACCAAGAGCGCATCTCACTTTAGATTTCTCGGATCCACACCTTGTGTACTTCACATTATGCCCTGTTTGAAGAGAATATTCAACCACAGCTTCCTTGAATAGCGGTATGCTGTCAAATACCTGCCCCAATCTTATATTAACACTTCCTTTTTTGTATCTAATACTTTTTTGGCCATCATCCTCATCATCCTCATCATCTGAATTTATTGGAGTTGCCTCTGAATCGCAACCCTCCTCTTCATCATCACCACTTCGAACATCATCATCCTGGTATCTAACATAACCTGGTCTAACATTATCTTCATCATCACCGCCTCTATTCCCATTATTTGCTTCACGACCTCTATCCCCATTATCTCCTTCACGCTCTCTATCCTCATTATCTCCAAACAAGCCTCTATCCCCATTATCTTCTTCACGCTCTCTATTCCCATTATCTCCAAACAACCCTCTATCCCCATTATCTCCTTGACGACCTCTATCCCCATTATCTGCTTCAGAGACCTCATCCTTTTCCACATATAGCTCAACTGATTTTTTCCACATAGCAGATAGACACATCCTCTGAAAATTCTCATACCCATCATACAGCAGCTTCAACTCTCTCCAAGATTCATATGGCAGTTTGTACCAGATCCTATGACCAAACAAAGACATCCCAAGAGATTCCAACATATTTGTAAAAACTGCATCCGGCTTGCATTCAAGAGTGTGAGTCTCACCACCTACATATGTAGCCGCACTACCTTCTGCATTGACAAACTTTCCACCATGGTAAATCTGGAAAGTAGCATCATCAGGGCTGAAAAAATAAGATAATTGTGTTAATTTCCGGATTTGAACAATAAAGAACCGAGTTTTTTTGTATCCCCAACACAACTTCGAATAACATAAACAGACCCATAATCAATCACGCTTTGCAACTATGAACAACAAATACTCAAACTATTTATCGACATCTACCATTAAAACGCAAAAACGAGTGAACAATAAAGGAAAAATTCAAAAAAGTTAAAATAGAAATTTACTTTCTACGAACTGGCTCTTCAACTCTCGTCTCATCAGTAACATCGCGATTCATCGTCTATTTCCTTCCGGCGCAATAATTTAGTCCGATTAACCGGAAACCACAAAGTCCCCAAATTCTAGGGTTCTTCCTTTGCGAGAGAGATCGATACGAGGAAGAAAGAGAAAGAATTGGGAACAAATGAAAAACGACATCGTTTTGGGCCAAGACTTAACATTCCCAAACAAACCAAAACGACGTCGTTTGCTACCCCTTCACACGTGGATTACACGTCAGCTTGGCTTAACGGAGAAATTAACACTGTTACTAATTAATCACGTTTCTTTATAATTTAGCACAAAAACAATAGTTGAGGTATGTTATTCTGTTTTCCTAAAGTCGATGTATTTTTTAGCACAGGCCATAGTCTGAGTATGAATCGAACACATGGACATTGTCCAGGTATGAAAAAGCCGTTTTTCCACAAGAAAACACGCGATTTGCGACGTAAATCTGCGACGGAAAAGCGTCGTCGCAAATTTGCTATGGATTTGCGAGTATTTTGCTACGCGGCTCAACGTACTCGTAAATCCCCCGCAAAATATGCGACGAACATTTTCCTCGCAAATTTGCGACGGAGATGAGACCGAATTGCGAGAACAATATCCGTAGCAAATGACTCGCAATTCTCTAGCACAATTGAGACGAATTAGCGATAACAATATCCGTAGCAAATTTGCGAGGGAGTTACGAGGGACCTAGATGTCGGCAAGCACGTTTTCCCCGAGTGTAACTGTTTTGTCGGCAAAAAGGAAACAGCGTCGCAAATTTGTAGCAAAAAATAAATATTAAAAAATAACCCTCGCAAATCTGTCGCAAATTCCCTCAGAACTCCGTAGCAGTTAATTTTAGAAAGCCTATAAATAGCCAGTCCGTGAGACATGGAAACAACAACACAAAGCAATAAGAAAAAAAACTGCTGAGAGAGAAAAAAGAAAATTTCTGAGAGGAAAAGAAAAAAAAAACTTCTGAGAGCAAAAGAATAAGAGAAAAAAAAATTGTCAAAAATAAAGTTTTTGAAAAAAAAAAAAAGCTACAGAAAAAGTCTAGAAAAAATAATGTTTGGAGGTGGAGAGCATGAGATATATACAATACGACGGTGGATGTATAATCATAGAGACTCGAAGACCGGTGATGTGATGAAAGAGTTTTGTGATGGCATGCGCGGTTTCATGTACCAGGCGACAAACCAATATTTTGTCTATGTCCTAAGTGCTTCAACAATAAATATTTGGAATTTAATCTAGTGAAGAAGCATCTTTATAATAGAGGATTTATGCCAAATTACTATGTATGGTTCCGTCATGGAGAGAGTTGTAGCAGTAACGTTGAAAGTAGTAGTATGAATTATGCTGTTGATCAACCTAGTAATTATGGGCATCAAGAATCTGATCAATTTAGTTTTTATGGGTATAATGAGGAAAATAGATTTCATCGTATGGTTAATGATGCATTTAATGAAACTACTGCTGCATTTCTTGAAAATAATACGGAAGAACCCAACGTAGATGCACAACGTTTTTATGATATGTTAGATGCTGCAAATCAACCTATCTACGATGGATGTAGAGAAGGGCATTCTAAGTTATCATTGGCATCTAGGATGATGACAATTAAAGCTGATAATAACTTAAGTGAGTTTTGCATGGATTCTTGGGCTGAACTCATTAAAGAGTATTTGCCACCTGATAATGTATCGGCTGAGAACTACTATGAAATACAGAAGTTGGTTGCGATCTTGGATTACCATCTGAAATGATTGATGTGTGCGTTGACTATTACATGATTTTTTGGAAAGATGATGCTAAGCTGCAGGAATGTCGGTTTTGCGGGAAGCCAATATATCAGCCTACTGAAGGAAGGACACGAGTGCCATATAAACGTATGTGGTACTTGCCTGTTGCTGATAGATTGAAACGCCTATACCAATAAAAACGGACTGCAGCGGCAATGAGATGGCATGCAGAACATTCTACACACGAAGGAGAAATTACACACCCATTTGATGCAAAGGCGTGGAAACATTTTCAATCGGTATATCCTAACTTTGCTCAAGAGTGTAGGAATGTTTATCTTGGGTTGTGTACAGATGGTTTTAGTCCATTTGGTATGTCCGGGAGGCAGTATTCTTGATGGCATGTTATATTGACGCCACACACTCTTCCTCCAGAATATGTGTATGCAAAGCGAATTTCTGTTCTTGAGTATTTTGGTACCAGGTCCTAAGCATCCGAAGCAAGCTCTAGATATCTTCTTGCAACCTCTAATTCATGAGCTGAAGCAATTGTGGTATGAAGGTGTTCGGACATTTGATTCCTCAAGAAAACAGAATTTCAATATGCGAGCAGTGCTAATGTGGACGATTAGTGACTTCCCCGCATACGGAATGTTATCTGGGTGGACCACACACGGAATATTATCATGTCCTTATTGTATGGATGGTACAGAGGCATTTCAGTTAGAGTATGGGAGAAAACCTTGTTGGTTTGATTGTCATCGTCGATTTCTTCCCTTGCATCATCCGTATTGTAGGAACAAGAAGTTGTTTAAAAAGAATAAATTTGTGCGTGTTCCCCACCAACTTACGTCTCTGGCAATGATTTGTTTGAACAGATCGATTACTATGGTGCTCAAGAAACATGTAAACGTGGGGGTAACTATCACACACCAGCAAACCTGCCAGATGGATATGGGACCACTCTTAATTGGCACAAGCAGAGTATTTTTTGGGAGCTTCCATATTGGAAAGATCTTCTCTTGCGGCATAACCTTGACGTGATGCACATCAAGAAAAACTTTTTTGAAAATTTCATCACTACGCTTTTGAATGTGCAGGGTAAAACAAAAGATAGTATGAAATCAAGGTTGGAGTTGGCGGAAATATGTGCAAGGATCGAGTTACATGTTACAAGAGATGGGAAATTACCAGTACCCCAATTTTGATTGACAGCGGAAGCTAAGAGGGTGTTGTTTGAGTGGGTTAAATCTGAAGTGAAGTTTCCAGATGGATTTGTCTCAAATTTTTCAAGATGTGTTGAGCAAGGCCAAAACTTTTCAGGTATGAAGAGTCACGATTGTCATGTCTTCATGCAACGTCTACTACTATTTGTATTTCTTGAGCTATTGCCGGGAAACGTTCATGAAGCTATTGCACGTATATATTTATAAAATGTTCTACATTTTTATAAATATTTAATTAATCCACCCATTAATTGAGTATGCATTGGCTTGTAGGAATTGGGGTATTTGTCCGGGACTTATGCACTAGAACATTGACCATTGATGGCATAGAGCAGTTACGGAATAATATTCCAATGTTGATTTGTAACTTGGAGTCCCACCTGCGTTTTTTGACGTGATAGAACATCTTCCAGTCCATCTCCCACATGAAGCAGAACTTGGTGGGCCAGTGCAATTTTTGTGGATGTATCCTTTTGAGCGGTATATGAAATCTCTTAAAGGAAAGGCCAAAAATCTTGCCAGAGTTGAGAGATCAATAGTCGCCGGAAGTTTAGCAGAGGAAACGTCTCACTTCACATCATACTACTTTAGCCCCACAGTGAGAACAAAAAAAACACGTACACGACGATATAATGATGGAGGCGTTGCACCTACATATAAAGTTCCCGATGTTCCAAATATCTTTGCTCAGATAGGAAGACTCGATGGAAAGTTAAAGGAAGTTTGGTGGGAAGATCATAGCTATTGTCGAGCTACTCACAATTACATCTTGTGGAATCTAGATTATGTTCAACCTTTTGAAAGGTATTCTTTTTAAAAAAATAAATTTAAATTTTATTTACTAATTATAACAAACTAACACATTTATCTTTTTTATAGACTTTTCGAAATGCAAATTCGTGAAGCATATCCTAATTTAGAAGAGTCTGATTATAAAGCTTACAAAGAGCGGGATTTTGCTAATTGGTTAAAATACTATGTAAGTATATATATTTAAAATAAATTTAAACTATATGGGTAATTTATTTATTCTTTAATTTTAATAAACTTTTCTTATTATAGGTTCAAAATGGATGTGGAAATGAACCCTTGCCTCTTTGGTTGCATGAGCTCGTTCAAGAACCAAGAGCAAAAATCACTACTGCTCCGATGTATTTCACTCGCGGTTACACTTTTCATACGTATGCACATGGTAGTCGTAAAGCTACAGCAAATTACGGAACCTATGTACAAGCTGGTGATAGTGATTTCTATGGCATTTTGCAACAAATCTTAGAAGTTGAATATTTAGGCCTTCTGAATCTGAGATGTGTACTTTTCAAGTGTAACTGGTATGATCCATCTCCCCGAGGCGTGCGAGTAAATAATTGGGGGTTTGTCGATGTAAAAGCCAACATATCATATGCCAAATATGATCCTTACATCCTAGCATCACAAACACAACATGAGCTTTATTTCCTATCCTCTTTTGCAGCCAAGACGTGATATGTGGTTATCAGTTATCAAAGTTAATCTTCGAGGCCGTATTATCGGGTTAGTTGATGAGCAAGTCGGGTTGCAACAAGAGAGACTCGATGAAATTTCCATTCCAAACATATCAACTGAAGATGTTATCCACATTGATCCACAAAACCGACAAGTAGAAGATGTTGGTGATGTCTCTGAAGAAGAAACTGAATTAGACGAATTTGAAGAGTTAGATGATGGAGTAGATTCTTATGATGATGATGATGTACTTTCTAGTAATTCAGAAAATTAATCTGATTAAGTAATTGTAGTTTTGTTATTTTTTAAAATAAAAATATTACTTGTTTTGCGACGGAATTGCGTAGAAATTGTGACGCTTTTCTAAACGGGCCTCGCAATGTGCGAGGAACTTGCGATTATGCGTCGCAAATCCCACGCAATACCGTATACCCTAAACAATACCTCGCTATGTAATTGCGACATTTATACACTTTGCGAGGCATTTGTGAGGTTTTTGCTAGGTTTCCCTCACAAATGTCTCGCAATAGACTTTATGTATATGAGAATTTATGTTATATTTCTTCTTCTTTAATTGCTTTTTAGTTCTACTATTAAAGTTATCCAAAGAAGTAGATAGAAGATAATTAGGATAATGACCTTTACAATGAAGTTTGAACTTATAATGAGGAAATCCAATTAAGTTTTGTAGAACTAGGTGGATTACTATCCAATGTAGTATATATATATATATATATGTAGAATTAGGTGAATTAATTTGGTTTGAAGTTCAAGAATAGGTGAATTAAGATTATCCAATGAAGTTTGTAGATTCTAATGAGGATATTGAATCATATTTGGAACTAGGTAAATTGAAATGTTGTTATGTTGTGTTTTTTACCATAATGTTTTTGTTGTGTTTTATGATGGTTTTGCTACGTAGTTGCGAGGTCTACAACGTTTCCGAGGCTTTTGCGAGGTTTTACCGAGGAGTCGTAGGTAATCCATCGCAAATTTGCGACGGATTAGCAAGGCCTCCCTCGCAAATGCCTCGCAATATTGTTTGGTTAATATTAATACTTTGGTTTTTCAAAAACAATAAATATATTTAGGCTAAAGTAAATAATAGTAATACTTTGGTTTGAGCATTTTCTCTATAGTTTTTTATGGTTTTCCAATTATATAAATATTTATTGTTTTATTTAGGGGTTTGTTTTGCGACGTATTTGCGCGGAAGACTAGCAAAGCCGTCGCAATATTTAGGGTTTCGTATTGCGATATATTTGCGAGGAAACATCGCAAAACCGTCGCAATATTTGCTACGGAATTGCGAGACCATAAAATGTTTATATATACACTGCAGCCCTAGTTTGAGCGAGCTCAAACCACGCCGCATCCAAAACCCTAAAATCCATTTTCGATATTTTTCTTCTCCATCTAATCTCTCGCCGTTTTCTGGTGAACTCTTGCGGCATAATCTTCTATCCTCTTCTTCTTCTTCTTTCCCTAAGTTCTACAATCGATCTTCTTCTTCGATTTGATTCTGCTTCTCCTTCATCTCCGGTTCATCTTCGATCTATTCTACCGGATTTACAAAGGTAAATCTGAGTTTCTTCTTTCAATTGTTCTTTGATATTGTTCATCTTCAATCGATTTACGGTTTTATTTTCATTTGTTTTACTGTTTTTCATTCGATTTTTTTTTTATTCAATTTATAAGTTTTTATTCGATGTACGGTTTTTTCAATCGATCTGTCGTCTTATTTTTTCTTAGAACCTAAGTTTTTCGATTTCGATCTCATACTTTTTTGTGGTAGATGTTTTCTGGGAATGACTACACACGATTCCTCTCGGAGACTAATGCTCCAAGTCCATGCGGTGGTGGTTCTCGAGGGTCGTCATCGGGGGTTCAAGATTCTCGACATGTAACCTCACAGCATAGGCCTTCGGCAGCTGCTTTGTCTCCACCCATTGTTGCGCCTCCAACCGCTACTGCATCTCAATCCATTGGTGCACATGCAGCCACTCCTACATCTCCAGCCGCTCCTACATCTCTAGCCACGTCTTTGCCTCATTGTTTAAACAATATGACGTTGGAGGAGTTACTCGTGGCCGTCAACATCTAACACGATTAGATCCAAACCGCCCTCCTGGAACTCTATGGTAAGAGATTGATTTAACTGATTTCAATTTTAAATTTGCATTTTTAATTCTAATATTAATTTTTAACTTATTACATAATTATTTATTATGTATTCCCTAGGTTTTCTGATGATGGGAGCATTGCAGCCACTGTTTGCAGCATCTTTGAAAGAGATTTCAAAGAGCCTCATGCCAATTGGACACAGACGCCAGAGCGGGTCGTAAATCGTTGCTATGAAACTTTTGCGGCAAGTAATAGTTTAGTTTAGTTTTTATCCTCATAATATAGCTTATGTATCCTAATGTTAGATTTTACTTATGTAGCTTGGATCCATACTAATATATTTTGTTTTATTTTTTACAAGCAAACATATAACTGGGACCATTCTATAAACAGTAGAGTTAGACATGAGTTTGAGAAGAAGTTGAAGGAGCGGATGTGTGATCAAGTGAGCCGGTGGAAGGGAAAGTGGAAGGATAATGGTGATAATACAAGGCCGCGATGGATTGATCCTCAAGTCTGGGATGGACTAGTTAAGTATTGGCGTGATCCCAAATCAGAAGTAAAGAGTATCAACGGTCGTAATGCTCGATATCATGATCTTGATGGCACTGGCATACATAAACACCGCTCAGGCCAGACCTCTTTTAAAGCTCGTGCCAGAATACTTGTAAGTTTCTAAATTCTTCTTGTTACTTCTATACTATTGTCTTTTTCTTACTAATAACCTTTTTTTTTTGTTTTACTTTGTGTTAGTCTGAGGTGACTGGTGAAAGCACTCCGGATTATCTACGTGTCATAGAAGACACTCACAAAAAACCTGATGGGAGTTTTGTCGATGGAAAGTCAGAGTCCATCTTCAATGAAGTGTCATCAAAGATACAAGAGGTTCAGTCGCAGATCTGTTCAGGGGATAACATGGAGAGTTCTGCTTCTGGTGGGTTGTCTGTTCATACAAAGAACAAAATTTATGCCGAGGTAAACTTCTATTTTGTGTTGTTGCCTTATTGTTTGGAGTTTTTGTTGGATGTTGAACGTATTTCTTGTGTGTTTTTGAAATCTCTTAAGTTTTTCTTGTTTGAGTTTGTGTTAGTTTGTGTTGTTATTTTTAGTTTGTCATATGATATGCTAAGATTGGTATAATTGTAATGTGCATTCTAGGATCCGAATCTTGTATGTCACTTGTTGGTTCTTTCTTTCATATGAATATGAAAGTAATTGATTGATTGTATTGCTCGTAGGTTGCTTCGAGGAAGAAAAATAGACTTTATGGAGTTGGTTCTTTGCAAAATGAAGCATCTTCAGCCCATTTTGGACCATCGCTTCCGCCTACTGAGGATCCGATTGTTCTTGCCCAGAAGCTTGCTGTCGCTGAAGCTACTCTCGCAACCCAAGCCACTACTTTCGCAACTTAAGCCACTCAACTTCAAGACAGTGCACAAAAGATGCATAGCTATGATGCATATTTTGACTACCTTGTCGGGAAGGATTCTGAGTTTGCTGCTAAGTTTGGAAGCAGACTTGTTGAACATGGCTCCAATCCTCCAGCAATACTAGAGACAGGGGACGACACTGGCACAGGCACAGGCACAGGCACAAGCACTGGCACATATACAGATACAGGAACCGGAACCGGAGTTCCCTCTCTATCACAATCTTTTTAAGACCATTTGATTTTAAGTTCTAAGGTTTAATTTGTTTTTTGGACATGGTTGTTAAGACAATTTTTTGTTTCTTAATTTTTTGTTTAGAAACAAAAAATTGTCTCGGTTAATATATATGTTCAAATTTTATTTTATATTTTGATTATATTTTCTATTTCTTATAAATTATTGTCAAAATATAAATATATAAATTTGAAAATCAAAAATACAAATATCAAAATGAAAAAAATCTAAATTCCGTAGCAAATTTATGCTACGGATTTGTGATGATTACAAAATTGCTACGGATTTTGCGACGAAACACATATCTGCCTTTATAATATTATTGATACTTTGCGATGGAAATAACGTCGCAAAAATTTAGCAAATCTGCGAGGGATTTACTTCGATATATTTTGCAAGAGAATTGCGAGGAATGTTGTTCATCGCAATTTGCGTGTGTTTTACCATCGCAATAGGCTTGTTTTCTTCACTACACGAAAACTGAGTATTCATAGCATTGTTAGATAGCGTTTTATAAAAAATGCTATAGTTGACGACTCGCTTAAATTTTCATAGCGTTTGGGTATTAAAAACGCTATGATATCTGTAGCGGGGAAACAAATTTGGACTTGCGGACATTTTTTGTGGAATTCTTTTGGTGGAAAACTAAACCGCGAAGATAAACAGCGAATTAGAAAATAAAAAAAACATTAAAAAAACAAGTGGTCAAAAATCAAATTCACTTTTGACCTTTCTCTAATTTTCCTTTTACTTTGTTTCCTTAAACCCACAATACTTTCTTTTTCTTTCTCTGGAACAAAACCATCGAATCTACCCTTCATCGTCTCTGATTCTCGATTTCTATCACCGATTACTAGCTGTCTTATTGTTAATCTTTGTTGTCAGTTTCGATCTACAACAAATATATTTCATCTTCAATTTCATCGATCAAACTCGATTTTGAGCTGTCGAAATTGAAAGTAAGAGGTAAAATCTGATTGGGGCTGTCGATTATATATGTTGTTGTTTGAAATCGATTTGAAGTTTATGGGTCTTGTATTGTTTCATCAATTTGGGTCTTTTATCGACACTAAGACCGAATTTTTCCATTTTACTTTTGCAGATTTAGCTTCTCAATCGGAAGCTTGTTGTTGCTGCATCGTTAGTGTGTAAGCTACTGTCATTATCTTTGTTTGGTCTATAGTTAGTTTTTGTTGTGGTTTCTTTGATATGTCGACTCTAATACTAAATTTTACCAATTAATTTTGCAGATTTTGCTTTCATATTGAAGCTTGTTGTTGCTGCATCCTCTGTTGGTGTGTAAGCTACTGCTTCTCTTTGTTTGGTTTATAGTTAGTTTTCGTTATGGTTTGATATATGTGAGTCTCATCGATGTATTTGTCACAAATACTTGACTGAATTGTTGTGGAGCTGTGAGAAAATGGATAAGGCATGGGTTTGGCTACCAAGGTATGAATCTGATCAATAATTCATTACTAAGCAGAACTAAGATGATGATTTATGTTGACATCTCATGTTCATAATTTTTATGAACTTACAGAGCTAGCCTCGAGTATGAGCAAGGAGCAAAACAGTTTGTGACAGATTCAACGAGGTTATTGGGTATTCCTGTCGAGATGCTCTCTTCTTGCATAGATTGCCGGAATGTTTGTCACCAGGTTATTGAGACAGTAATAGATCATTTAATTATTAAGGGGATGGATCGGAAGTACAAGAGAAATGCATGTTGGAGTTATCATGGGGACGTAAGGAATACTAGCAGGGGTGATTTCCAGAAATCTGAATCTGAGGCTTATGAGTTGATTAGGACAGCTTTTGCTAATGAGGACAGTACACATCAAGCAGACCATATTGAAGATCAGTCTGAGGGTTGTGAAACTACAGAAGATTCAGAGTTTAGGAAGAAATTAAAAGATGCTGAAACTCCTTTATACGCGACGAGTCCCAATCACACTAAAATTTTTGCAATCATGGGGCTTTACCGCATTAAAGTGAAGAGTGGGATGTCAGAAAACTTCTTTGATCAGCTTTTGGCATTGATTCATGATATGCTTCCTCAAGATAATGTGCTTCTGAAGTCCACATATGAGATGAAAAAGTTTTTGAGGATTTTTGGTTTTGGCTATGATATGATCCACGCATGCAAGAACGATTGTATCCTTTATCGAAAGGAATATGAAAAACTGGAAAGCCTCCCAAGATGTAGTGCATCCAGATGGGAACTTGATAAACACACTGGTGAGGAGAAGAAGGGGATTTCGGTGAAAGTGCTAAGGTATTTTCCCATCAAGGAGAAATTCAAAAGGATGTTTAGATCAAAAAGGATGGCAGAGGAATTGCGTTGGCATTTCAGCAATGCTAGTTCAGATGGTACAATGCGACACCCAGTGGATTCATTGACGTGGGCTCAAGTGAATAATAAATGGCCAGATTTTGCTGCTGAGCCGAGAAACCTTCGACTTGGTCTATCTACAGATGGTATGAATCCTTTCTCTATGCAGAGTACCAATTATAGTACATGGCCACTTTATTTAGTAAACTACAACATGCCTCTAACTAGGTGTATGAGTTCAGAGAATATCATGTTGACCATGCTCATCCCTGGTCCAACTGCACCTGGCAACAATATTGATGTATATCTAGCACCATTAATAGATGATTTGAAGGATTTTTGGAGTGAAGGTATTGAAGTATATGACTCTTTTATGAAAGAGAAATTCAGACTTAGAGCTTTGTTGTTGTGGAGTATCACAGATTATCCAGCGTTGGGGACACTATCTGGATGTAAAGTGAAAGGGAAACAAGCATGCAATGTGTGTGGGAAGGATACACATAGTAGATGGTTAAAGTTTAGTCGAAAATTCGTGTATATGGGTAACAGAAGACGACTCAGGCCTGGTCATCCGTACAGGAGCCGAAAGGGATGGTTTGACAATACGGTGGAGAATGGAACCGCAAATAGGATTCAAACAGGACCTGAGATATTTTAGGTACTTAAGAACTTCAAGAATGATTTTGGAAGACCTTTACCTAAGGAAAAAAAAAAAGAAAACGAGAAGTATTGGCTGAGTCTGCAGAGGAAGAATATGAAGAACATTCGGACCAATGGCGTTGGAAGAAACGGTCAATACTATTTCAGTTACCTTACTGGAAGGTAAGTATTTTTTCAAACTATAGTTTTCAATACTTTTGTTATAATAAGGAAAATTTTATGTGAGATTAATAATTTAAAATTTAATTTGCTAGGATATGCCGGTCCGTCACAATATCGACGTGATGCATGTTGAAAAGAACGTATCTGACGCTTTACTGTCTACTTTAATGGGAAGTATTAAATCAAAAGATGGTTTGAAAGCAAGAAAAGACTTGGAGGACATGGGAATTCGAAGCAACTTGCACACAGAGCCACGGGGGAAAAAGACATACTTGCCTCCAGTAGCTTATTGGTTTTCCAAGGAAGAAAAGAAGAGGTTTTGCAACCGGTTATCTAGGTTTAGGGGCCCAGATGGCTACTGTGCAAATATCTCAAACTGTGTTTCTCTCAATCCTCCTAGCATTAGTAGTATGAAGTCACACGATCATCATGTACTTATGCAAAATATTTTTCCTGTTGCATTGAGAGGCTTGCTACCAAAGGGACCTAGGACTGCTGTTACAAGAGTATGCAACTTCTTCAACAAATTGTGCCAACGTTCCATTGACCCAGAGAAGCTAATAGACTTAGAGGCTGAGCTTGTGGAGACAATGTGTCATTTGGAACGGTTCTTTCCTCCATCCCTTTTTGATATCATGTTCCACCTTCCCATTCATCTAGCTAGAGAGGCACGTTTGGGTGGACCTGTCCACTTTCGATAGATGTATCCCTTTGAGAGGTATTTACATATTATAGTTTCCTTTAATTCTCTGTCTTGTGTTGTGTATTTGATTCACTAATTTTCTGTTGAATGTGTTTATATAGATACATGAAGACACTTAAGGCATACGTTAAAAATTATGCAAGGCTAGAAGCGTGTATGGCTGAGGGATACATGGCTAGTGAATGCATTGCTTTCTGCTTAGAGTTTCTTCAGAAGTCTGTACTAGTTGAAGAAGCAGGAAATCGTAATGAAGATGTTGTGTCTGATGAGCTCATCCTTGAAGGACGACCACTGCATAAGGCTGTAGAAGTAACACTTTCAGAGAAAGAAAGAGACATCGCACATCGGTATGTGTTGATGAACACAACAATGATGGATCCATATCTTGCATAAGTTCATTATAGTTCTCCTTTACTGTATCTATATTTTTAGTGAGTTAACTACTTAATTAGATATAAGACATGAAATGTATTTTAATGTGTTATGAAAACAGTATGCATATGGAAAAATTGCAATCAGAGGATGCTCGATGCACAAGAAATGAAACTTTATTGTGGAGATATCATACTGAGAGGTTTGCAGATTGGATAAAACAAAAGGTTTGTATATAATTTTGTGTGCTAAAGAATTTAGATCCATGTATTTGATTCACTAATTATGATATGTTCTCAATCTCATTAGATACCTACCAACTCAGATGCTCAATCGACGAAACTGAGATGGTTGGCATATGGACCAAGGCTTGTTGCTCAGTCTTACAAGGGATATGTCATTAACGGACATCGGTTTCACAAAGATGCTGTCAAGCGGAAGACTCATAATAGTGGGGTTTATTATGAAGCATTCACAATGTGTCGGTCAACTGCAAGAGACAATAGACATAAGGCAGATGTAGTTGCATACTACGGCGTGATAAAGGAGATAATAATGTTGGATTACCACATGTTTCAAGTCCCAGTATTCAAATGCACTTGGGCCAATGCAGGAAACGGTGTCAAGGAGGAAGATGGATTTACAATTGTGAATTTGAAAACGAATCAGTCATCGTTTCTATTAGATCCATACATTCTGGCATCCCAAGCTGTCTAGAGGCTGAGCTTGTGGAGACAATGTTTCCTAATGCTGTAATTCCATCAGTCGACTTTGTGCTTAAACCTGATGCGTATTTGTGGAGACCAAGTGAGGATAAGTCTACAATAGGTGAGGCTGTTAATACAAACATCGCATGGCCACTTCATAAGATTGAATTGCTGAATCTACCTACACAAGCTAAATCAGTGACAAAAACAGCTGCGGTAACCTTCTTACATTATGTTTCAAATATATTTTTATGTTGTTATGAGATATTTTCTAATGAATGTGTTTTGATTTAATTTTGAGTGCTAGACTGCAAGTAACAGCACAAATAATAGCAATGGTAATCCAAATAAAAAGTGCATCAGTTCTATTGTAACAACTCTGGACGGATTGTTGCAGAAGGCCAATTTTTTTCATCTGATCCAGCAGATCATGTCCATAATGCCCCATTAGGTCCAAACGCTAGTAAGGTGATGGTACAAGTTTCGATAATTAATGATGCAGGGGTGTCCATATTAATGATGCATCTGATCCAGCAGATCATGTCCATATTGCAACATGAACTGGATTTCTGTTTTCAGAAATCCAGTTCATGTTAGATGCAGTTGGCAGCATAGTGGCTTGGCCTAATGATAAACTTAAATTTGTCTAAGACTTGTTTTGTTTTTTTGTTCTACGCTGAAGTTATTAAAGTCAGATAAAATTCGTAGCTTGTGTGATGACTATTTTTAAACGTGCGTGATGACTTTTTCAGGTTTCAAACTTGTTTGATGACTATTTTCATATTTCATTTAAATCTATTGTTTTAGGAAAAAGTTGTTACAATATTACAAATAAATATAAATTATTAGAAAAGTAAAATTACAAAGTAATAATTCAAATTAATCATTGTATGTAAAAATTACAACTAAATGTCAAACGTAAATATGATACTCAATTTAGGGGTTAGGGTTAGAATTCTTATTTTACTTAATTTTAAGTAATCATACAAAATACATACATATATAACCACACTTAAATATATAATTTGATTTTGAATTTGTAATGTGTGGAATCATACTTATTGTACAATCATGTTATACTTCTATATGTATTTAGGGTAATCTATCATTATAAGTTGGTTTCTTACAAAATTTCAAAATACATTAATTTAAATTTGTGAAAAATATATAATACTTAAACAAGACAAAGTACACAACATTTGTATTTGTAAATAATTTTTAAAAATTTTATACGTATAAAAAACACAAATTATACTATCATATGCTGAGAGCCAATCACAAGAGATTATTCGGATCGTAGACGTGGCAAACATCTACCCGTCGTTCATTTGCTTCAAACTTAATCTAAACTGTTATTCATATTTCTCTTTCTATGGGTTTGGCCGGTCCATAACTCAAAATATTGGATTGATGACGTGAACACAAATCGAACCCCTCATCTTTCTCTACAACAACAAATCCCAACCGTTAATTCTTAAGCTATTTTCTTTATATCAGTAACAAGAAAATCGCACCCCTCGTCTTTCTCTTTTCTTTTATTGTCGCCAACTTCATCAAAAATTTTGACGGCCAACATCACGACGGCTGAAGGCGGCGGTACTTTCTTGCCGATGAGAGCCAATAACAAACTCAGATCACTTGCCAATAACAAACTCAGATTACTTGCACATTTCTAATCTTTCGATTCTGAAACTCAGTAATGTTCTGATTTCTCTTATAACTCAGTCAAAGTTATTTTTATGTGTACATTTACACTTTTTCTTGCTTCGTTTGTCTTCAGATGGGAAGATAACTCAACTACAATCTGACGATTCAGATCTCCACCTAGAGTCAAACATGTAAATGTACAAAATTTCCAAAATTATTCCTTTATAATTTGACCTTTTTAATTAGATTTGTTTCTGATTTAATTGGTTTTGTCTCTTTTACAGTTTCATGTTAAGGACCAAGCTGCAATTGAGATGGTTAAAGGTCGAGAACGCAATATTCAGAAGAACCATGATGCTGTAGTTTTTAACTTTTTTTTTTCTTTTTTTACGCCAAATTAGAGTGTAAACTTTTTTTTTTTCCCATATGTATGTATAACAACAATCCAGAAAATAAATTATTTTCCCCCATATTTATATACAAGATAACAACTTCCCCATAATGTCTAATCAATTAAATTTCTACCAAAAAACAAAACCAAAACAAAAATAAAATGAAATTACAATTATATAATTTGGTTACAGATTTACCAATAATTTCATAATTTAAAATCTTCTGAAAATAGATTTTAAAAAAATCTGAAATTCCAAAATTCATAAAATAATTCTAAAATCTTAAAATAGCATTTTCCAAACGCTACACATAAAAATCAAACTGCTATATAAAATCAAAAATCGTCAATTGTTAAAACTAATTCATAACGAAAAGTAATCGCTATAACTAAATTCAAAGATAACATGAATACAACACTATATTATATTTCAATACAATAGTGTGTCCTAAAACGCTATTAAAAGGCCCTGACCTATTATCGCGGGGGTATATAGAGCGTTTGTAATAACACTATTGCAGGTTACGATAGCGTTTAATGGACGCTATGAACACTCAGTTTTCTTGTAGTGCTTGTAGTGTGACTAGCCTCTTTAAAACTAGTTGGCTCAACAGCCGAGGTGACAGCCGTGATAAAAGCCCTGTGACATGGAGAGAAATCGGCTTGAGGAAGATCCGACCAAGTAACTCAGGGAGACCAGGTGATGTAGCATCATGAGGAGTAGAAGACAAAGGCTCAACCGTAGGGGAGCTGGGTTGTTCAGTGGATGCACGAACCGGAGAGGATGGAGTAGGATATTGTGAAGTCGGTGTAGAATACTCACGGTTGGATGTACCAGGAGAAGAACTAACAGCAGAGTCGATAGGCGAAGTGGCAGAAGAGTCGACAGGACTTGTCACTGGTGGACCGACCAGAGAAGAGTCGACAGGACTCGTTGCTGGCGGAGTGGGAACATCTGGAGCGACAGCAATCTGCGGGACAGGGAAGGTAATGTCGGTGGGACATGCGGTAATAGCCAATCATCAATAGTATAATCCGGCTGATAGACAGACAGTGTAACAAAAGTAGGATCAAGAACACCGGGAAACCGATCTTCCAAAAAAATAACATCACGGCTGTTAAAAAATTCTTGCCGGTCAATATTGTACAACCTCCAAACTTTCTTGCCATAATTAAGGATATCCGACGAATAAACATTTGCTACTCCGGTCAAGGGGTTTGCAAATTCTGAATAGTGGTTTGTTATTATTTATCCCAATTGTATTCTAAAATAAAATTGTTTTCCTGCATCTAGTTATAAAATTGGTCGTGAACGTACATAGTCAATACACCCATAAATGAATCACGTAATTATATAACACGCGTATGCTCTTGCCCCGACAGAAATGTCATTTTAGTAGCGCCATTTTATTTACCAAAATTGACACCTAATAATTAAAGAGAAACTGATATTTGCAAGAACGGCAAGTTTTGTCTAGAAGTTCACACTGATGCTGGAACACGTAAGTCAAATTTTCTTGTTTTCCGTCAATGTTTCATTAAATAAACATATAAAAACACACACCTAATCGACTAATTTTTAGTGAACATGCCCTACGTGTGAGTATTGTATAAAACAAACTCCAAATGGGGACAAGAGTTTGAGTTTTAAAGTTCATCTCTCTTTTTCTTTTTCTTTTTCTCTCTCTCTTTCTCTCAAAGAAGACTCAGAAAACAACTCTCAAGAAGATGATGAAGACGAAGAAAAGGCATGAAAGAGCACTTTTATGTACGTACACAATCGCATACATATACATACAGAGTCCACCATGTACATACTCTCTTGCTGATAATGATTACGAGGAGATGCATTAGCGGCTACTTTGGTGTTTCGCCAGGAAAATAAAAGTTATCTTGATGAGTCGTCGGCGTACATGGGAAGGCCAGGCATTTTTTATTTATTTATTTCTCACTATTCTATCCTTCAATATGTATATTTTTTTTGTTAAAATAAGAATAATATTTGCGTACATTTTATAATATAATTTGCATTTTCATATAACCGTTGAAATCTATACTGAATCTATACTAATTTCCCGAAATTAAAAATAAAAAGAAAGAGATGCTTTTAAAGGTCAATACGTAATTTTTTTCAGTAGAAAAGTCATAGTTTGATCGAATGTTAGTAAATTGTTGTTCAGATTATATTTGTAAACAAATTAACCCGTAATAAGAAGGAACCAGCAGCATTCCCACTTGACAGTGTATAAGAAGACTATATATAATACTATTACTATACTTATCACTTATGTAAATATTGTATTTATATTTTAATAAAGTCGTTGTTTCTTATGTAATTGGTTGGTTCAACGTCAAATCAATAGGCAGATTATACCATATGTCATCCTAGTTCATTTAAAACTAGAAAAATTATAGTAGTGTCGTAGCAGTTACGTAGCTTTCCTTGTTTCGAGCATTCACGCTACATATATCAAGAATGAATACATAATATTGTACGTGTATTTAATAAAAAAACATTATATTGACAAATGTTCAGGTTCTGAAACGTGATATAATAAATATGTAGGTAAAATGGAAAGTATTACTAGAAATGTGTGTTTTAATCAAAAACAAAAACTCAAATGTGTCTTAAACTAAAAAAATCATTTAATTAACTAACTGAAAGTCTGAAACTAGGTAAAGGTCTATATCCTGATTCCTGAATTCCAAAAACAAAGCTAAGATACGTTATTTTTTTTTTTTCTTTGAACAACCAGCTAGATACGTTTGGTTGATGATGTTATGTCTAATACAAGTAGGATTATACAATAGTGCTTGACAAAAAAAAAACATACTAACGAGTAGTTTATCTATTTCTAAATCCACCAATATAATTGCAGGTTTGTAGTCATTTTACAATACCAATATATATATATTAACTACTGTATATATTTTTAGGCTGATGCATGAATTATCGGGAGGAGAGGAGACAATAAGAGAAGGAATGGTAGAGAGGGAAATTGCCGGCAATTATCAAAACAAGACGGCACGCATTGCGCCCGAGGGGCTATTCTTTGTTGACTTCACTCTAAGCTCATTTTGTTTGTTTTTCTTGTTTTGCACGCAAATACATTAATTTAGGAAACTTGTATGAGTTTTTTAAAGTAAGTACCGACTGTTTGGTAAACAGAGTTATTTTTATTATTTTGCGGTATTTTCCTGAAACAAAGTTCTCATATATGTAATTGCGATGCATAAAAATGTGTTTAGTTGGTTTCTCTCAAAACAAAGAAAAAGTGTTTAGTTAACAATCTATACTATATAAAAATAAAGTAGAGGTTATAGTCATACTGTAACATTCGTGAACCAACTTTATAGTTTTAAAGCCGTCTCTGAAAATATGAAGGCCACAAGCCCTTTTTTCTTTTGGGGCCAACTATCTAATATATTAAAGGAGAAGTCGAGAGGGCTCACAGCTAATCTCACAAAATTTGACCTCCTTTGCCCTTAATGAAAAATACCCTTAAAAATATTTTGGAGTAGTTTTTTCTCTCTATTTAGGTTGCTGAAACGCATCACATTCATCCTCAGACTTAAGATTACTAATTTGCCATTAATAAGATTTCAAACTGGACATTTTTACCCTTTTCTAAAACTATTTTTTTTAAAAACGAAAATTAAAAAAAAAACGAAATTTGTTTTACTAAATCGGAAATCTAATATATTTACGGAGTATTTCTCTTAAAAAAAATGGAAGATAAATATTAGAATATATTACGAATATTTCGTTTAAAGAAAATTACTATTTTAAAAAAAATATTAAAATTGTAAAGATAATTATGACAATTTTCCTTCTAAGCTATATATATAGAGGCTCAACCAAAACAGTAAAAGCTGGATTCATTTAGCTAAACATATAGTTTTGAGAGTATAATTTTTCTTTTGTATTATTTTTCTTTACTATTGTATGATTTTGATTTTTTTCATGTTGATCTACTATCCATAAGCTTTGGTGCGTTGCGTGATTAATTTTTATGCTGCCATAATTTTAAATATTTTTTTTGTAGAATCAAATCAAAAGTTTTACTCATTTTGTACTGTTTGATTGTGTTTTAGGTGTACCTGCCATGGACCATGGATGTTTTTTGTATATCAAAAACACGATTGGACGAACAAGTCATGAAGCAAGCAAAAAAAATCAAATTGGTAAAGCGTTATTAATAATTGAGTTTATTTGTTTTTTTTAGTGGTGATTGTTATTCAATTTTATTCTCTTCGTTAAACATAATCATATTTTTATTTGATGAATTTTTGTTTTACAAGCAAATGAGCAAAGACAACTTTTGACAATTTTATATGATTTATTGGATTCTTATTTTTATGCTTTTTTTTTTTTTGTAGTGGTTGTTTGGCATCTTTTAAAACATATATTTTGTATTATTTTCTATATTTTGTTTTGTAGTTTAGTATTTTGAAATAAACTTTTATATGTAAGCTAATACATATTTTTTTTTTTAGTTGAATTCATGAATGATCATTGATCATAATTATAGATCTACAAAACCGAATATAATGAAATTCATATATTAATTTTTGCTAATCTGAATCTTTAATTTTTTTAAATAATCGGTATTTGGTTTTTCTTTATTTATTTATTTTTGATTTTATTGTTAGATATTGTTTTTTCAAAGATATTGGTATATTCGTTTTTGTGTTTATTTTTGACATCATATTCGTTTAAAAAAAATACCACAAATCTATAGACTATTAATTTAGACCTACGTCCCTCAGTAGCTAATTAAAATAATTTATTGATACAGAGAATTTGATGCAGTCTTATATTGTCAGAACACTGTAAATATAGTGTTAAAAGTGTATATATATATATATATATAGTGTTAAGTGTATGCATATTATATTTTTGTCGACATGTGTAATATATTAATAAATATATGTATATACGTACACACGTGACATATATGTAATAGTGTTATTATGGTGACCTCATGATAAGAGAGATCACTTACAATTTATAGTTGGAGAGAAAAATAATGGTGATTATGGCCCTGTTCGTTTTTCTGTCGCTGGCGACAGAAACCAGCGACAGCGACCAAACTTTGTTCGTTTCCTTGTCGCTGAATTAGCGACCTGTCGCAGCGACAGTATTCAGCGACCAGCGACTGGAATTTTCGATCGCTGATTTTTTTAGCGGCTGATTTTTTTAGCGACTGATTTTTAAAACACGGAGACTCAAGCATGAATTACTAAAATGCCCTTGTCATTTTAAAGAAATAACAAAAAAAAAACCCTAGATCCTATGAAACTCGATCTCTCTCATCTCATCTTTCTTCTCTCATCTCCCATCAATTTCTCCGTCTCTCCATAGAACTCTAAACCTAGAATTCAAACCTCCTTCTCCATAGAACTCTCCATCTCCATAGCTCCGTCTCCATTGAACTCTCTCCATCGACAGAAGCTAGCTTATGGTAATCTTCAAACTTATGGTTCTAGTTGGGTTTTGTTTCTTAATTTTTGGGCAGAGTAGTCTGGTTTCTAGGTGAAATTGATGTTTAATTCGTCTGATCTATAATGGGTTTAGTTTAAAAATTGTTCTTTTGTTGTGTACAGCTTGTGTGGTTCTTAATTTGAGAAGAGTGAAGTCATTTCCAGAATCAATTACTCACAAGGTATGGATAAGAACTATTTCATGTCATAGATCAATATTGGAGGGTTTGAACTGTTATTAAGAGATGTGAATTGGGTTTTAGTTTTTTTTTACTGAAACTGGTCTTTTTTTAAAAAACTCATATCCGATCTTTTAACATTCTTAAAACATTCATGTGGATCCTCTTTCTGTTATCCATCTATGAACTCCTCTCTAGCCTACTGTAGATTACTTTTTAAAAACTATCTTGTGGGTTACATCTGTTTTATTTGTTACGATCTGCATCCGTCTTCTTTCGGCTATTTTCATTTTTTTGATGTGTTAGAGATGGGACTGAGAATGATAATTTGGTGATGAAGTATCCTCAATACGTTTCATTATATTCTTATTGATGTAAATTATACAATCCTCCTATTTGATGGTTTGGTCCCTCAGAGAATGTATTGAGAATGATAGCAGAAGCACGTATGATTCGGTCAGTCTCATGAACCAAAAAGTCGATCATTGATTTGTCATTAGGATTAATCGTTCGGACGTAGCTAGGGAGGTCTTTTAGTCTTAGATTCTTCATTGATGGTATCCAGTCTATTTTTGTGTCCAACTGCTCCTTGGTTAAGCAACTCTCATCTGGCACCACCATTATATTAGCAATAATTTAATATCTCGATATTTACGAACAAAAATTGAAATGATTGTATCATAAACCACCACCGTATGCAAACTTTTGATGAATTATAAAAAGGTTATCACATTTTCAATCCCATCGTTTAACTATATTTTTGTGTACTAACAACATATTTTTTATTATTTTAAGTGTATTTACACTCTACACACCCATTTGAACACACCCATTCCCTACACATATTTTTTTTATAACGTGTGTATTTGTTTTAGTGGCTTCACTCATGTTTTGAAACAAATTTATGGTAATTTTTTAAAAAATTGGATTTTTTCGGTTTATAAATATATTTAAATTATAATTTTAATTATATGTAATATATTACATAATTTTTTTTGTTTCAGTTGAATTCATGAATGTTCATTGATCATAATTGTGGATCTATAAAATTGAATATAATGAAATTCAGGTATTAATTTTAGGTAACCCTAATACTCAATTTTTAAAAATAATATTGTTACTAATATTTTTTGTAATGATTATAGTTGCATAAAAACTATGGTGGATTTTATTCATAAAAAAATATGGTAATTTTCTAAAAACTTTGATTTCTTTCTTCATAAATATTTGTGACTCATATTTGTTTTCCTCTTAAATTGATAGAAAGATTAGGGAGAGTTGATGTTTAAATGCTAATCAATAAAATATAAAAAATAATCCTTATCTCGATGAAGACATTATTAGAAATCCAAGACGGAGACTGGAGACATTATTGGCAATGAATATTGCTTTGTCCTTCTACTCATGTTGCAACAGCAAAACTTTAGTTCGACTCATCAACTGAGAGGTCGGCTACGACATTCAAAGAGATTCACCGACTAAAACCAGCCTCAACTGCATATATATATATATACAAATAATTAGTCAAATAAACGAGTATAAGTTATCTCGGTAAATAACAAAGCAATAATAAAATATATAAGCAATAAGTGGTACAGCTTGAATCACCGTTTATGTATTCTTCTAATTCATACTCATATATAATATAGCTGTATACATACGCAAACCAACGAGATATTAGACCAGCTATAAGCATGAGTCTTACCTCGGCAAACTAATAAATCAGTATATAAACATGTCTCGATCAGAAATCAAACATTATGTAATGAAATACACGTTCGTGTACTTAGGAAAAATTAATATATTATAATGAAATCAGATCAGCATACATTTAAGCAATAGTGACCAAAGAAATTGAATTAAATCAACTGAAGCATGGATATGTGGGCTTAGTTGCTTCAGTAATTGTGAAACAATAATCAATAAAGCATTATAATGAAGAGTTATCCATACGAGGATAAATTAATCATTAATTGATGTATATATTATGTCTTATTCACAATTGCAGTAGCATATTATCTAATATTATAACTGATTCACAAAATAAACATGAACGGAAAATTATTACAAATTAGACGCAATACTAATCAGAGGCATAAGTCGATTATAAAGGAAAGCAACAGAAAGAATAAGGAGAAATATTATAAGGAAAGAATATTAATTGGATTCAGGACTTTATCTCAGAGGTTTTTCAAGAAAAAAAAGAGATAGAAGAAGATTAGGAAGAGTTTTTTATAACAATTTACAATTATTGTTTATTTGAAATTGCTTTAGATGGATAAATAGTATATAATAAATTGTAAATTTCTCATTTTGTTTAATAAAAAAATCAGAAATCTAAATTTTATATCTCATTTAAAATTCAAACATAATATAAAATAAATACTAGAATATATTGCAAATATTTTTTTGAGAATATCTCTATTTCTAAAATTATTAAATTTCTACACACCGTTTGTTTCACTTTTAAAATTATTTTTCTTTTAAAAACGAAAATTAGAAAAAAAGGAAATCAAATATTCATATCCCATTTATTTTTATTTTTAAAATGGAAAATAAATACTAAAATATTTTGTACTTTTCTATAGATAATTATGAGGTTTGATTTGGATAGAAGAAACTGAAAATCTCAAGAGGATATACTACAAATATCCATTTAATTTGAAGATATAAAACAATCTTTTGTAGTCTCGACAAAATCTCATAATGTTGCTGTAAATCTCCGGAAACACCATGTTATTCCGGCTGGGTACTCTATCACCAAAAAGAGAAACAAAGATTCTAAATAAGACAAAAGGTCCTGACAATTAAAATATATTTATATTGAAAATATTAAACGAGTAATGTTAACAAATTATTTTTCTTTCACTTTAAAAAATAAAATGTTTAAAAAAATGAATTATTTTTTTAAACAAAAATTAGAAAATCTTAGAAATAAAATAATCACATTCCATTTTAAATTATTAAAAAATGGAAAATAAATATAATTGATGAAGATTAAATTATAGCTTCTCTTTTGGTTAATATTTTTGTTGATATCCTTTTGAGCTTTATAATTAATTTACTTTTTGGTTTGTTAAATTAGTTGAACTATTATTTAAAAATATATTTGCCCACACAAATTTATAAAAGAATTGAATTAGTGATATATTTAACCACAAAAAAAAGTTTAGACAGTAATTGTTTAAAAAAAAATTTGCCCGCACAAGTCAAATTGTTATTTTGTTAATTGAATATAATTTATTTTTTCGCAAAACAAAATTATAAATAAGTGTTTAACTTTACAGTTGTAGATCTAATGTTGACACAGGCTCAGATAGAAAATATATGTTTAACTGAAATAGAACTGATGTTGCAATCGAATGGGACGTCTCTTACGGCCTTTGAGAAAATGCCTAAACCAGATAATAGTATGTTCAAACACAGGTGTAAATAGGCTTATCGCATATGAGAGAATATATAAGCCTCATGAACAACAAGAATTGTACAATGAGTTGTTACATGTTCTAACTGAGGAGCAAAGACGTGTTTATGAAGAAATCATTCACTCTGTGAATCACGACAAATGTGGTATGTTTTTTTGTTCATGGATTTGGTGGTACTGAGAAAACTTTCTTGTGGATTATTCTTGGTGCTGATTTAAGGTCTAAAGGTAATATTGTTCTGAATGTTGCTTCAAGTAGTAGAGCTGCTTTGCTTTTGGAAGGTAGTAGAACGGCTCATTCAAGAATTGGAATTCCAATCAATCTTAATGAATATTCTGTGTGTACGATCGATGCCGAATTTGATCTTGCTGACTTAATTTGAGTAGCAAATCTCATAATATGGGACGAGGCTTCAGTGATGAACAAGCTTTGTTACTAAACTCTGCATAGGAGTTTGCGAGATATCATGAGGTGACCAAATTTTTGGAGTTAAAGTTGTTGTGTTAGGAGGTGATTTTAGACAGATTCTACCTGTTATTACAGAAGGAGGAAGAGTAGCGACAATTTTAGCATCTATCAACTCATCTGTTCTTTGGAATAGTTATAATGTTCTTAAACTTACCAAAAATTTGAGACTTCGCAAGGCACGTAAAAATATGGATGTGGGTGCTCTCTCCACTTATTCAAAGTGACATCTTGATATCGGGGATGGCAAAATCAACGAAACAAATAGTGGAGATGTGGAGATAGAAATTCTGGATGATTTATTAATTAATATAAATGAAAATTTTATTCAAGCAATAGTTAAAGAAATCTACGGTGAAAATTTTGCAAGCAGAACTGATCCAACGTTCTTTAGGGAAAGAGCTATTCTAAGTCCAAGAAATGGTGATGTTGATAAGATAAATCAATTTATGCTTAGCAAGCTACCAGGTATGCAAATTAAATAGGATATGGAATATGGATAATGAAGTAATAATTTAAAAAAATACTAATATTAAATACATATTGATGTAGTATTTTTCTATCAATTAAATTATCTATCTATAATTTGCATTAATCAACTCACTAAGAATACACAAATATGCTTATTCTATTTTTAAACAGGAAAATGTTCTTTTGTAACAATCTTAACTAACAAACTGATTCAAAGAAAGAAAACAAGACAATTCAAACAATGCAAACTCAAAGAAACAAAACACAACTAGCAACAAACTTTAAATCAAGATTAAACAAGTGAACCTTAGGCAAGGTAATTGACTTAGGAGATAGCTAACCAATCCTAGATGTCTAAGCAACAATCAAGAACAATCCTATGGCTAAGAACACTTATGCAAATTAATTCATTTCCATGATAGAGATTCCTATGCTAATCAAGTGATAATCAAAAATTTCCAAAGGCAATCACAAGGCAAGCATGCATTAAGAACAAGTCTAAATACCATTAAGCACCCTAATCATCAATTTCCATTGGCTAGGAATAAAAAGCTCTTCATTAATTTGGTTCGAGAATTTCATCAAACATCTTATGGGCATGGAAATCCTAATGTCTAGATTCAATCATGATCAAGGCTATCTAGCATTATTAACACTAATCAAGATAGGAAACACATAAATAAAGCCTTAGACATCAAAGATCAATCGTCTATCTCCTTAATCTACCTAGCCCACAGTTCTAAGGATCTACTCACTCATCATCATGATCACACAAAGGAAAGAGTTTGATCTTTGTGAAATCATAATAAGAGATTATAGATTAAGAGATTTAAAGGAGAAATTGCTATTAAAAACTTAGAAGTACTCAATCATTCAACAAACCAAGAGTAGATAAGCTTAAGAACCTAAGTGGCTGCTAAATAAAATATAAGATAAAGGATAAAAGGGAGCCGGGTCAATCCAGTTTAAACCCGGATCAAAACTAAAACAAGTGAGGAGCCTGGCGGCTCCACGCGGGCAGGGTTTGGCCGATGGGAGGTGGTGGATGGCTTCACGCGGGCAAGGTTTTGCCGATGGGAGGTGGCCGATGGCTTCCCGCGGGCATGGTTTGGCCGTGGGAGGTGACCGCTGGCTTCACGCGGAAAAGTTTTGGCCGCGGGAGGTGGCCGCTGATGGTGGCAATCAAGTGTGTCTCCTGTTCCATCGGCTTGTGTTTGGCTGCTGGTCTTGACCGCTTGCTTCACGCGGGCAAGGTTTTGCCGATGGGGTTGGCCGATGGCTTCACTCAGGCATGGTTTGGCCGCGGGAGGTGGCTGCTGGCTTCACGCGGAAAAGGTTTGGCTGCGGGAGGTGGCTGTTGATGGTGGCAATCAAGTTCATCTCCTGTTCCATCGGCTTGTGTTTGGCTGCTGGTCTTGACCACTTGCTTCACGCGGGCAAGGTTTGGCCGATGGGAGGTGGCCGATGGCTTCATGCAGGCATGGTTTGGCCGCCGGAGGTGGCCGCTGGCTTCACGCGGAAAAGGTTTGGCCGCGGGAGGTGGCCGCTGATGGTGGTGATCAAGTTCGTCTCCTGTTCTATCGGCTTGTGTTTGGCTGCTGGTCTTGACCGCTTGCTTCACGCGGGCAAGGTTTGGCCGATGGGAGGTGGCCGATGGCTTCACGCAGGCATGGTTTGGTCGCGGGAGGTGGCCGCTGGCTTCACGCGGAAAAGGTTTCGCCACGGGAGGTGGCTGCTGATGGTGGCGATCAAGTTCGTCTCCTATTCCATCGGCTTGTGTTTGACTGCTGGTCTTGACCGCTTGCTTCACTCGGCCACCTTTTGGCCGATGGTCTTGGCCGCCGATGGTGGTGATCAAGTGCCTCTTCTCCACTTCACTCTTCTTTGCTTCTTTGCATCAAAACAAGTCCAAATGCTCCAAATGTGATGATATTACTCCAAGAACCTGAGAGGTAGCACACTAGATGCATATGCTCCTAAAATAACCTAGAATGACAAGATTATGCAACAAAACTAACCAAAAACAAGGCTGAAAACCCAACAAAAAACAAGATATCACATATCTAAAATTCCATCTTTATTTTTTTATTTACAGGTGAGGAGAGACGATATATTAACTCTGTTAGTATTGAAACGTCAGATAAAAGTGCTCATGATAAATGATCTACACTCAGGATTTCCTAAACAGTATACAAGTTTCTGGATTGCCAAGCCATGCTTTAACGTTGAAAATAGGCGCACCTGTCATGTTGCTAAGGAATATAGACCCTAAGGGAAGTTTGCGTAATGGTACGAGGTTAATTATTACTCAAATGGCCAATCATGTAATCGAAGCAAGAATCGTGACAGGAAAAAAGGTGGGTGATAAAGTACTTATCCCTAGGATGTATGTTAGTCCACCTGATGCAAAGTTTCCCTTTCGTATGAGGCGACGAAAGTTTTCTGTTACCGTGACGTTTGCAATTACTATAAACAAATGTCAAGGTCAGACGCTAGAACATGTTGGATTGTTTCTACCGAACCGGTTTCACACATGGACAGCTTTATGTTGCCTTCTCTCGAGTCACAACCAGAAAATGCTTAAAGGTATTAAATACAGATAAAGATGGAAAATGTCAGAATAAAACACTTAATGTTGTTTTCAAAAAGGTATTTAAGACTGTATAATTATGGTTTGTAGTTGGATAATTGTTTTGGATATTTAGACTTGAATTACATTTCATCTCTTAAATAAAGTGATTTTTAATATCTTTAACACTACCTCTATTTAATAGTGAGATATAGACTTTCACATTGGAGAAAACCATTTTCTAATTTTGACTTATTCTATATTATAAAATAATAGATAAATACATTGTAGATGGTCTAAGAACATTTTATTAAAAAATTTCACATGATTATATTTTATTTGGTTTCAACAATGTTGTTTGAAAACATATAATTGTTACCTGTGTCATAAAATATATATATAATTTTACATCATATCTATTAACTACAAACTTTACCTTTAATCTGTAATTATATATATAATAATAAATATTAAAAATATTTAATAGTCAAACAAAATGTGAGACACTAAAACGATTAAGACACAACGTTTAATCGTGACTGTTTGTATTCATAGAAATCTCGAATCCCCTTTTCGTTTTTGATAACAGAGAAGAAACAGGAAAAACCCTAATTGGAGAAAATCATGAGATTCGATTAGCGCCAAGGTCAAGGTCTAATTGATCTTCTTCCCGGAAGAACTAATTGGCGTATACACGCCAAGGTCTTACATTCTTGGAGTATCAGCGAGTTCTTTATAAAAAGAGTAACTGCTTCTTGTGGATGTAGAGGTTA
Organism: Camelina laxa; assembly: GCA_024034495.1. Taxonomy (NCBI): domain Eukaryota; kingdom Viridiplantae; phylum Streptophyta; class Magnoliopsida; order Brassicales; family Brassicaceae; genus Camelina; species Camelina laxa. Next base: position 10,676,463 of record CM043885.1, on the reverse strand, counting down.
GTGTCGTTAATTGAACATCATTCTTACTTAAAGTTCAATTTTTAACAATTCTTATATATACGACTTCCTACACAATTGTTATTAAACTATGAAGAGTAACACAATCGAAACTACTTTTTTACCAAACACACTCGCTAAACTCCAGAAATATATCGACGATGGTGAATGATATGATATTAGAACTTTCAAAGTAATCAATCAAACCCTGAATGAGAGGAATACTCATCATCCTTATCAAATTAAATTCACTGACGATACCACTATGACGCTGGTCCAACAATTGAGTCCAAAGAATTACTTTTGATTCGAGGATTTGGATGATATATATCGTGGAAAAATAAATCATCCCATCTCTTTCGGTAAGTGTTTCGTTAATTAATTTAATATTGATATGGTACAATATGTGAGTATAGTTAATTGTAACTTTGTGTTCGGGAATCTAGATTCTTTATAGGATCTGGTGTAACTTTGTGTATTGGTCCATCCCTTCGAAAAATATGAATTAAACTTTTACCAAATATAGATTTGCAACACTTTGGAAAGCTAAATTCTGTCTTTTTCCCAAATTAGATGTTTGTGAGTGTATAGTAGATGTGGAAGATAAAAGAAGACCTGAGAGTGCCAATAATAGTAATGATGTTCTCACGTTGTTGAATGGCAGGTAAAAGACATTTACTTTACCTTTAGGACAGTTACGTTTTAAAGTTGTCTCTGTTAAAATTTTTTATTAATTTGATAAACATGTAGGAATGAAACTGTGAAATGTCGTGTCAAAGACAACTACGCTTCTGAATTCATGTCTAAATGGCAATCAAATGGGTGCCATCTCATATACAAATCCGAACCTTTGTTTTGTGTAATGCGGTTTGTGAAAGTCGGAGAATATGAAGGTGTGTAACTTAAAATAGTTCTGATATAATCATCATAAGGTAACCAATATATTCACTTTAAACTGCAAATGTTTATAGGTGCACCATGTATCGAAAACACATTGGCCTATTCAAAGATCTTTATAAAACCACAGTTCAAAGGACTGAAGTATCACCAGGCTATGTAAGATTTGATTATGTAAAAATAACTTTATACACTTTATATATGATTATGTATGATGTTAAAATAATTTTGTTTCATACACTTTATATATTTACAGGTCTGAGTTTGCTGGACGTTATTACATAAACCATGTGATGGAGCATTAAAGTGAGAGCTCAGGGACTCAGTCATAAAGAATAGACTCAGAAATGAAGATACGGTGGCTTAATGAACTTTTTGTATATGCAAACTTTAGTATAATTTTGAATGTTTATAGTACCAAATACAATGGTCTAAATAGAAGTACATTTATGAGTTGACCCAAATTATTATATCAAGTTAATTAAAATTGACAGTAACAATTGTATTTAGCTCATTTAAAACTTTGTTACGGTCAATTTGGGCTAAAACTTTGTAAATGGACTTTAAAATTTCAATTAAACTTTAAAAATGGACTTTAAAATTTCAATTAAACTTTAAAAATGGACTTTAAATTTTAATTTATATTTTGCATATGTAGAGTAATACTATAAACATTTTATTATTTTAAAAAGTGAAAAAATAATATTTAATATGAAACTTAAAAAAAATAATATATATTTAAACATACAAACTACTATAAAAATTAAAAAAATTAAACAAGTTTTTAAAATATAATAAAATTTGATTCAACATTTTAAAGAATTAAATTAGTTTTTTTTCTATTCAGTTCCTGCCCGCACAAGTGTGCGGGTAACTCTCCTAGTACACTCATATTTTTTTAAAAAAATTTGGAAAACACAAACATGACGAGAAATTGTTAGAACCTATGACCCTTGCAACTAGTAACCCACTTATAACCAGTATAACCAATGAAGCTTTTTGGAAAAATGGGCCGAATATTTACTATATTATTTGGAGGCCACAAGCATGTGTTTCACCTGCCTGTGTCAAGGGCCGGCTCTGGTTTTAGTAAGGGTCGACACCATCAATTTTTGGTTCGGTCAGTTTGTTCCTAAACCGTGATATTTAAGGGAAAAGTCAACTTTGAGGGTTCTGTGGTCGCTCATTTGTCGTTTTCAGAGAGAAGTAAAAGAGAGAAAAGTTTATTGAGTATTCTTGAGGAGTTCTAAACCATTTTTGGAGAGATCTATTCATGGAGTGGAGATCTGAGGCTAAGGATGTAATATCCATGAACCAGAATTCCAGTTTTGAGTTTGCATCGATCGATGCAGGTTGTGTACCGGTCGATGCAAGGTTTGGTTCGTGCGGAACGAATAAGTGAAACGCTCATTTTGTTGCGTTTTTTGGGTTTGAAAACCCTATGGTCGTGTTTTTAAAGGTTGAGACTCGACGTCTTTGAAGGTTTTGGGCATCTTTCTCGCTCTTATGGGATAGAAAAGTTCTTGAGAGGTTTTTGTGAGTTTCTGGGGGTTTCCAAGTCAGTTTTCGGTGTTCTTGGAGCATGGAGAAGGAGATCTGAGCATGGGTGTCGAGTAGGGGTCTGCTTGTTTTAGAGGTTAGTGCGTGATCATGGCTTATTTAAGCGATTAGATGTGTCTTTTGTGTGATTTTGGGTTATTGATTGCTTTTGTGCTTATTTATGCTCGGTTGTCGTGGTGGTTGTCCTGTTGAGGTCAGATTTGGCGTCTGTGACGCTGTGGGGACGATCAAAGTTGGGAGAAGTCGAGAGAGATTGTGTTCAGCGATGAAATCGAGAGAGATCGTGTTTAGCGATGAAGTCGAGAGCGATCGATCAATGCGGTTAGGGATTTTTGAGGAGACCATCGGTCGACGCAGCTAGGGATTTGGAGGATTGCCTCATTGTATCAGCCGCGAAACAATTTGCCGGTTTTGGGGGTGGGTGTCAATTGACACCAATGATGGTGTCAGTCAACACCAACAATTCCGGTTCAACCGGTTTGTTTTAAAATCATCGAAATTAGAATTTGGTTGGTTTGGGAAGCCTTAAACCGAGGTATTTGATGTGTGTCATGTTTTAACCTAGAATAACACAACGAAAAAGCTGCAAGTGCGCATCAAAGCGATTGTATTATTTAAGGTATCGATCCCACAGAGACTAGTAAGTTACGCGGCGAGTTTTATGAAGAAGAAATATGGTAAGACAAAATAAAAGGGGGGTTTGTTGTAGGTTTTCCTACGAACCAAAATAGAAAGCAAATAAGAAATAAAGGAATGAAAATAGCAATAAACGAAGTGTTGGGCAATAGGAAATTCTCAGGGTATCATGGATCGAATCATACTAATAAACTAAAGAAGAAATTTTCGATTATTAACGTTCAAGAACTCAAATTTGGACTAAGCAACTGGCATATTCCCTTAGAACCTAATCACTATGTCTAGACAATCTAGATTACTCTATTTCCGCAGGTAAATAGGAGCTTAATACACATAAATAATCTAAGTTTGATAAGTTCACAAACAAAACACCATAACTCAACTTTCGGTTGGTTATGACGCTTTGCTCATCTAAATTACTTTAGGCAATTTAAATCTATCCTAAAAGCAGTAGCTAGGGCGTCAATCAAGCAGTAAGCAACAAAGCTATATTAAGATGGATAACAATAAACTAACAGACCCAAATCTAATCACCTTAGTCAACAATCCATGAATCTCCTTTTAAAAACCCTCAAACCCAACAAGAGAACTACTCAGACATACTCATGCAAATCAAAGCTATATGAATAAGATATTGCATAAAATATTAAGAGTATGAGAAAAAGGTTTAGAGATCTTTTTTGGAGTACAAAGTAGATGATTCTTCTTCCTTAAACAAGTAGAAAACAGAAACGAAAGAATCTAGAAAGAGTAGAAAGAGAGATGGTGACTTCCAAGGTGGAGGGCGATGGCTTCCAAAAGAAGCTGAGAGAGGACGAGCTTCGACGGCTGTAGAGGAGTCTCTGGTTGCTTCTAGGGCTGCTGCTGGAGGCGTGGATGGAGAACTAAGAGGCACAAAAGAAACACACTTTGAAACTCTAGGTCTTGAAGAGTATTTACAGGGTTTTGTCTTGGATTAGAGTTTGTAAGGGTAAAAACATATTTTCTTCTTGAGTGCAGGACAAGGGGCGGCGAAAGAGACTTCTGGAAGGTGGTGAAGGCTTGGACTGGGCCGCCGTGATGGTTTCTTGTCAGGCCTTCAATAAAAGCCCATCGGCTGGATGCCTCTCTTCACGTCGGATTATAACACGTCTTGGTAAATCGGGCATATCTTTCGGATGGCCGAATGGATTGACTTGATTCTACCTTGAGGAGAAAGATAACTATTCCAGCTTTCCATAGAAACCAAGAATGGTATAATTTGAGTTCTAGAAGTTCTTCTAAAGTGGCCCGTACTACAGAACTCTGAATCTGTTCTGAAACATGTTTTCCTTGTCTTTTGGTCTTTTTTTGCTATAAAACCTGTAAAACCTTGTTGAAACCTGAAATACTTGATAACAGACCTTTTATACCTGAAATAACATCAAACTCTTCCTAAATGCATATGAAAACTATAGCTAATATGGGTAAAATAATAATGTTATCAGTCTTTAAGGGAAAAGTCGACTTGAGGTTTTCAGTGGCCACTCATTATCGTTTTCCAGAGATAAAACAGAAGAGGAAAAGGTGTTCTTGTGTTTTCTATCTGTTCTTGGTGAGATTTTTCTCTGTGGGAGGAGATCTGATGCTGGGGACGTGTTAGAAACTTACTAGGAGTGTGTTTTTGTCAGTTGTTGGTCAGAATCTTCTGTTAGAAAGGTGAGTGCATGAAAATGACTAATTTAAGCCTAAGATTCCTTTTTTTCATGTTCTATGGCTATGTTTGGTTGTTTCCTTGCATGTTTATGGTTGATTTGTGGTTCCTATGACCTTTTGCGGCTTTTGGGTGAGCCTTGGACGATTTTGAGACGGTGGAGGGCGAAGAATAGATTCTCGGCTTCGAGTAGAACGCGTCTCAGGGTCAGTGTCGATCGACACCAGGTGGGTTTCGGTCGACACCAAAATGTTGACGGCACGAGGACTCGGGCATGTGGTGGTCAACACTGCTAGGATTTTTGATCAACACTGAAAGAGGAGGCCAGCGTCAGTCGACACCAACGTCTAGTGTCGGTCGACACCAACCCTTTCAGCAGGCGGGTGATACTTGTTTATCCTAGTTTGTTTGTGTTGTTTGTTGAGTATTAAACATTGGATTCTCAGTTGCTTGTGTATATAGCCCAGTAGATGGGAGGATTCCCTGACTGAGTGTTTATGACAATACTCATGGATCTCAATTTTTGTTTGTGGTGCAGGTAAAGGCAAAATGTGATTGTGGAATCAAGGCAATGAAGACGAGGATGTTCTAGAAGTTCAGTTGTTTGTTATATGCTACTGTTAGGTTGCTAGAAAGGAATGTAGTGGTCTAGAACAATGTTTAAGGATGCTATCTTATTGCTTTATGACTTTGTTGGTTATTTGTATTGAATTCCTTGGTTATTGGTTATTATTCCTATTGGAGCTCTGATTTAATGTTAATTATTATTTCCGCTGTATGTTGATTGGGGTTAGGATGTTAGTGAGTACTGGATCACTAGTTTAATAATATACTAAAAACGAAAAAATGGGTCGCGTCGTTTCAGCATCGGTCGATGCAAAGATATTGCATCTGTCGACGCAAAGAGTGCGTCGATCGACCCAAGTTTGTAGAGTTACGCATGTGTTTAGAACCTTGTATAGACGAGGATTGCGTCGATCGACAAACATCTCAATTGTTGTTTGTGGTGTGCAGGTATGTGACATGGATTCATGGCGATGACGAGGAGAATGAACTAGGGTCCCGGTTATTGTGTTGTGGTCATATCTATATTTGGAACCTTGTATAGAAATATGCTAGGTTGTTGGATAGAATGGTTAGTGATATATCATGGTTTTTATGGTTTTTAACCATGATATAAGTGTGCTTTTCGAGTCTTTTGAGTTGTTTTCTAGGTTGTTTTTGAGTCTTTTAGGTACTCATTGGCACAAATGGAACAAAATGGAGCTAGTTAGGAAGATTTGGAGCATAATCAAGCATTGAGGCTGAGATATGAAGTCGGGAGACGAGTTCATAGGATGCATCGACCGATGCAGCCAAAGCATCGATCGATGCGGTGCTCACAAGCCGAGTCTGAAGTTTTCCCACGAATTCTAGAAGATTTATAAAAATTGCCCAAACTTTCTTTATTTGCAATTAAGGTCCAATTCGTGTTTTACTGTATATATAGAATTTTTAGGTCATTGTTTAGATCTACGTTTTATTTTGCAACCTTTTTCAGAGAAGAGATATTGAAAGCATTTGGGAGAGACGGATCTGAATTCTTTTGTAGAGAGAAGATTCCTAAACTCCCTTCTTACTTTTTAATATTTATTGCTTATTATTCAAAAAAGATGTTTTGTTCTTCATTAAATATGTTTGAGTAGTTTGTTTGTTCGGTTCAGGGTTATTTTACAGGGTTTTTATGGCTTATTAGATCTATTATTTTAGGGTTCATATTCTTATATGATCTTCATCTTTGGTTGTTCTTCATATTAATCTTTGATTGATCACATAGAATTAATAACTTAGGAAAATAAATTGATATAAGAAAATAATTGATTTTCCTAATAAAACCTCTGATGAGCAAAATTACTTCTTGCAAAGAGATTTGATTTAGTAATTTTGTGAACAATCTAAACTTGTTTCTAAAGATGATTTTTAACCTTGAATTTTACAAAGAGATTTGGATTTTCTGGTTTTAAATTTAGATAATATTTGCAGTGAGAACTGATTTATTTTACAAAAGAGTTTAGAGTTCTAGATCTGATTTTAATTGATTGAATCCTAATTTATTGATTGATTTAGTATTCCATAATTTCCTGAGAATTTTCCTAGCCTAGTGTGAGAACTGAAACTGAATTCTCCTTCCGAAGTGTTACTGAGTGGAGGAACCTACCACCGTTATAATTCCGAACTGAATCTAGAGTCAAAGAGCTGTGAAATAAAAATGAGTATTATTGCTCAAAAGAAAGTTTTTCCCTCCCCTTACAATCTCTCTTCTCTCATATTTATATTGCTCTATTACAATCAATGTGAAATCAATTCACCCCGTAAATCTTACATTCTATTTAATTCGATTAATCTTAGGAATCTTTGACTGCCTCCCGAACTCCAAAGTAATACGAGAAACCGTTTCGCTCTGCTTCACTTCGCCTTCCAAGCCTAAAGGGCCAATTCAAATTACGGCCTCGGCCCATTTCAACTGTTCTTGGGCCTCGATCCATAACCCGAAATGATTAATCGTGGTACCAACAATTGCCCTCCCCCCCAAGTCTCCCGAGCTGATTAGCTCGGGGGACTTTTGATCTTCAGTAAGTTGTTTCGAGAAACTGAATATATCCCATATCTCGTGATTTGATCATGGTAATGATGAGATTTGCTTTCCCGAACAAGCTTCGGGGCCCACTAAGAGACCTAACACGCTATAAGAGAGAAAGCAATGAACCGGGACTTCTCGTATTCCGAGACAATCATTACTTTTCCTCGACCCGGTGTATAAAGGTAATCCCTTCTTCTTTATTTTCAGAATTTTTATTTTCTTTTATCTTCCCTGCTTTTTCTCATTCGCCGGAAAATCCATTAGCCTTTTGTTTTTAGTTTTATTTTCCTCTTCTTCCGTCTAAAGTAATGTCTCCTCCAAAATCTACCCCGAGTAAGGTTGTGAAACCGCTTATCCACGGTGATTTTGCTCCGCATTCACCGTCCGTTCTCTCTCTGAGAGCGATATAGCTGAGGTCAGGGAATCTATCGAATTCCCTCGGAGATTGAAATTCGGTTCCCGGAAGCTCATGTGTCTCCGGAAAACCCCCCTCCCGGCTACTGTTGCGCGTTTGAGAGCTTTTTCTCCACTTGTGGTCTATCGTACGGATGATTTTCGAACTGGGCTTCGCTCTTCCTCAGATGTGCCCGAACTTCCTTCGGACCGTTCTCTGTCTTAAAACTTTGGGGGAGGAGTTTGATTATTTGTTATCCTTGGCCGACTTTCTCCACGTTTATACCGTAAAAATGGGTCGGACCAAGGGAACTCTATATGTGAGTCCGCTCTCCGGACTGAAGGTCTTTGTAGACCTCCCTGAAAAAGACGAGAAATGGCGCAAGTCTTTCTTCTTCTTCCCGATCAACGAGCTCACCTTCGGGCACCTCGCGCGCTCGTCCATATCGCAGTGGACTTCAAAAATTGGTAGTGTGGTATACTTTGTTTGATATTTGGTATCTTTTATATTAATCCTAATCACTTCGCTTCTTTTCTGTTTCAGCCCACTTCGAGCGAGGTCAGCTTTCTCCCATGTTTGCGGAGTTCTTTTCTCGGTTCTATAGCCGAAGTTAGATTGCCTGTGATTCTCTCTCATGTGAAAGGATTAGAGAGTATGGAGCTAGGCTTAGGAGACGTTCCTTGGTTCGATCTTCAACTCCTCGAGTATCTGATACCTCTTCGATGGGCTACATGGAAGAAAGAGCATTTAAGAAGGAGCTCGAAAATGCTGAAAAGGAGGCGAAGAAGCAAACGGCTGCTGCTCTCGCCGCGGGTAAAGCTTGCATTCCTGTTAAGAATGTCAATTCATCTGCTCCCGAAGCGAGTGAGACTTCCGTTCCCCTCTCCGAATCTACTGAACCCCCGGTGATTGTCATTGCTGATTCCAGCGATGAGCCTTAGGAGATTGAGGTTCCTCCTTCGGCATCAAACATGGCCCCCACTAAAGGGAGCTCGCAGAGGACCGAGCCCTCGAAAAAGAGGATGGAGCCTGAATCTTCCTCCTCTTCTCGTGAGAAAGCCCAAGCTCGCACTAATTCGTCGGCGGATGAGCGGGATAGATCCAGTTCGAGAGATGGAGCACCCTCCTCTGAGAAGAAATCCAGAGATCTCCCAAGTGCCAAGGAGTCTGGGGGTCCTTCCTGTAAGCTGCCTCCAAAAGAACAGCGTCACTCACCTCGGGGTAAGCGTGATCTAGGGGATACTATATATATATATTTTTGAGTGTAAAGTGGAATAACGTTGTTTATTTCATGCAGCTCCTCCTGCTTCTCCGGCTGACTTAATGAGGAGCTACACCCGACCTGGAGATCACGTTCCGGCTTTTGCCGATATGTCCGAGGTCAACCGTGCGAACTTCTTCCGTTTCGCGGATAAAGTTGGCGAGGTTAGTGAATTTTTTTTATTTTGTATTATTTTTTTCTTGAACTAACAAGCCGCCTCTCTCAGATGATGATTGATTTTAACAACTCGGTGGAATCTTTTGAGGAGCAGCTGTTCGCTTCCCCGTCGACCTCCAAAGTGACTCATCTTAAGGAGAAAGTGGCCGACCTCGAATCCCAGGTGGCTAAGCTCACCAGATTGGAGGCCGCTAACGCTAAGACCGTGGATAAGGCCAAGCAGATTCAAGCTTGGATGAAGAAAGCTGAGGTGGAGGTGTTGGACCTTGGGGTTGCCAATGATGACCTCTGAGGAAAACTGAAGAATGCGGCCAATCTCTGCTATGAGGCCGTAGAGAATGAAAAAGCTGCACGAGGTCGAACTCCGCAACCAACTTCTGGAAGCTGGCAACAGCTACGAGATTGATAGAGTGTGGAGAGAGGAGAGGCAATCGATGAGGCGAACTCTCCGTCCACTGATCGAGGAAGTGAAGGTGCATTTCGAGGAGAGGGAGAAGCTAGCTCCGGCTCAGATCTGAGCTGTTGAGATTAGGGCCAGTCGGATGCTGGTTAAGGAGATCTCTAGGGGGGAGATTCAGGATATCGAGGCTGAGCTCGGGATTTTGCGAGCTAATGAGGAGAAAGCTGAGGAAAAGTCTCGAAGGTAACTCTCTGTGACTTTGATCCTTCTGCATTTTCTTCCCTCTTGGTGGACACGCCCGAGCTATTATGCAACGAGCCCCCCTTGAGTATCACCATTGATGAGTCCAGAATTAATTTCGGATGAATATCTAACCAAGAGCTGGATGCCTTCCAAGGTAACACTCGCTCGGAAGTAGAAATTGCAGAGATGGACAACCTTGTCCTCTCCGAAGCAGACAAGGTTGAGGCATCAGATCCTCCTCCCTCTTTGGATCACTAGTGGACTTATTTCGGGGTTATTTTGGAGCGAGTTGCCCCCATTTTGTGGTTTTCCTTTTATTTTTGCTGAACTTAGCTCGGAGTTTTTGGTCGCGGTGACCACTCCGAGTATGAATATTTTTCTTTAGAATTAAGATTTTACCTTCATATCTCGTAAATCTGACTCTTTAATACTAAATCGCGACCGAACTGAGTTTGCAGAGTCGTACTTTTTGTTTAACTCTAGGCAAGACTCTAATAGTACGAAGTGGGACTTCGATTCGAGCAGTTTTAGGAAATATGATTTCCGTATAAGGGTTTATGAAGTTACTTCGGTCTAAAAAATTTACGGAGTAGGACTTCGGTTTTAACAAATTTTTACGAAGTAAGGCTCCATTTTTCTGATACGAAGTAAGACTTTGGTTTTATTGAATTTCGCAAAGTTTAACTCTGGGGTTTCTAATACAAAGTAAGACTTCGGTTTAATTAAATTTTGCGAAGTTTAACTCCGGGTTTTCTGATATGACGTAAGAATTCGGTTTTATTGAATTTTGCGAAGTTTAACTTCGGTTTTTCTGATACGAAGTAACTTCGGTTTTATTGAATTTCGTGAAGTTTAACTCCGGGTTTTCTGATACGAAGTAAGACTTTGGTTTTTTGACAATGATCAACCAAGCTTAATAAAAATTTTGAGAAAACTTTTGATTTTATTAATAATGGATAGCAGGACCCGAATCGGGCTGCCTACGTAATCTTACCGGGATCAAGCTGACCGTAGTTTAATACAAAGTTATTCAAGCTAATTATAAAAACGTTTGAGATGCAAGGAGTTCCAGGATCTTGAAACTGGTTTCCCATTTAAATCTTCCAGCTGATAGACTCTGTTTCGCACTTCGCGAGTGATTTTGTACGGTCCGTCCCAGTTAATTTAAGTTTCCCTGCGTTGAGCTCTTCGGTGTTTTCATAGAAGAAGGAAAAAGGTGTTTCGTTGGTAGCTTGTCGAGGAGTGGTCCGGATTGCCCAGAGTACACCTTGCAGTTCGTCTGGCCAACTTCCTTTGCGAGAGTCCAGCCATTTTTTCAAATTTTCCAGCATAACCTCGTTCATCGCTTCGGCTTGCCCGTTTCCCTGTGGGTAGCGAGGAGTTGACTTACTAAGCCTTATTTTCCATTTCGCACAAAAACCCTCGAACTGCGAAGTGATGTATTGTGGACCGTTGTCCGTGACGATTTTGTTAAGAACTCCGTATCTGTAGATTATGTTTTTCAGAACAAACTGCTCCACTTGCTCGCTCGTCACAGCTGCGTAAGCCGCTGCTTCTACCCATTTGGAAAAATAATCAATAAGGGACAAAATGTACTGGATCCCGCCATGTCCCCGGTGTAGGGGGCCAATTATGTCCATAGACCATCTCATGAATGGGTAGGGTGCAGACACAGATGACAAGAGATCGGTAGGCTAATTGATTGACGATGCATGTTTTTGACACTTTTCGCAAGTTCGGGAGTATTCCTCACAGTCGGTGAGCATAGTAGGCCAGTAGTACCCCTGTCTCTTAATATTAAAGGCCAGAGTCCGACCTCCGGAGTGATTCCCATTGGGTGTGTTGTGAACGGCTCGCATTAAAGCTGCGGGCTCTTCTCCAGCGACACACGTTAAGTAGGGACCGGTCATACTTCAGTGCAGAAGAGCTTCGTTGTAGATGCAATAGCGTGCACTGACAATTTTAACTTTCCTGGCTACCCACTTATCAGCAGAAAGATCGCCCTTGTCTAAATAAACCTAGATCGAGCTCCACCAATCATCTGCCCCCCAATTGTCGGTGGTCGTATTGCCCGGAGGCTTATGAGGGAGGATGGTTTGGTTCGGGTTTTGTGACCTAGGTATCTCCGGAGTCTAGATTCCCGTATCGGTTTCTTGTTCCTCTGAGTCCATACGAGTAGTTACCTTGGTCGGTGAAATTACTTCGGGTGAGAGACTGGAATAGCTGTGCGAGCTGCCTTTTCAACGGCTATATTTTTCTTCATCGCCTTAGTGACGGCATGCAAAATTTCTAATCAAACGCGCGGGTACTCGATAACTTCGACTAGGATAATTCTTGTGGTTGTCGGGTCCGAGGTCGAAGCTAGCAACGCCAGGGCATCTGCAGCGGAGTTTTCATCTCGCGGGATCTTGATGATTTCGAAGTAATCAAATTTAGCTGCTAATTCTTGGGCTACAGCTAGGTAGGCTTCCATGCGGCCGTCCTTGGTCTCGTACTCTCCCAAAAATTGGTTGGTCACTAACTGTGAATTGTAAAAAGCTCGCAGTTTCTGCACACCAATTAATATAGCGAGTCTGAGTCCGACCAAAAAAGACTCGTACTCAGCTTCATTGTTTGATGCATTGAAAGCCAAGCAGAACGATTGCTCAATCACTTCGGCAGTGAAAGAAACAACGCGAACTCCAATTCTTGCCCCTATCTTGGAAGATGCACCATCCACGTGTAGGGTCTATGGGATATCAATATTATTTTCAACTGAACTGGCGAGTGGGAGTTCTATTAGGAAATCCGCTAGGACCTGTGCCTTGGCGCAAGTTCGGGTTTGAAATTCGATGTCGTACTCACTGAGCTCGACTGACCACTTCGCCAATCTACCGAACTGGCTTGGGCTGTGGAGCACCGTCCGAAGTGGCTGTGTTGTTAGGACAACAATCGAATGAGACTGAAAGTATGGCCGTAAATTTCTCGCTGAGATTACAACTGCCAAAGCCAATTTTTCCATCATCGGGTACCTAGAATCAGCTCTGCTGAAAGACTTACTGATGTAAAAGATTGGCTTCTGTTACCCCCTTTCTTCATGAACTAAAACTCCGCTTACTGCGCTCGCGGAAACGACTACATAAAGGAAGAGAGGTACGCCAAGCTCCGGCTTCGCCAAAACTGGTGGCTTGGACAGGTATGTCTTTAGGTGGGAAAATGCTTCCTCGCACTTCTCGTCCCAGGTGAAGTGCTTCCCTCCCTTCTTTAATAACTCATAGAATGGGAGGCATTTATCTGTTGAGCGGGAAAAGAAACGGTTGAGTGCTGCTATCCGTCTGTTGAGGCGTTGCAATTCTATTAAGAGTCCTCGGGGAACTCATGGACAGAAAAGCGTTGATTTGCCTCAGGTTTGCTTTGGTTCCTCTTTCTGTTACGATGTAACCCAGGAACTCTCCTGACGGAACAGTGAATGTGCATTTCGTGGGATTAAGCTTCATCCCGAACTGGTTCAGGATTTTAAAACTGACTTTCATATCGGCAAGGTGCGAGCTGGATTCCATAGACTTTACTAACATGTCATCGATATAGACTTCCATCCCGAGCTGCTTCTCAAACATCCGATTTACCAAACGCTGGTAGGTCGCTCCGGCGTTCTAGAGACCGAATGACATCACATTGTAACAGTAGGTTCCGCGGTCCGTGATGAATGCGGTTTTCTCCTGATCGTCCGGATTCATGAGGATCTGATTGTATCCGGAGAAAGCATCCAAAAGGACATGAGTTCGTGTCCCCAGGTAGACTCAACTAACCTGTCGATATGTCGAAGTGGGAAACTGTCCTTAAGGCATGCCTTATTCAGGTCGGTGAAGTCAACGCAGACTTGTGATTTTCCGTTTTTCTTTTTAACAACCATTGTGTTTGCAAACATTTCCGGATATTTCACTTCGCGTATCTGTCCGACGTTTAGTAGTCTTTCGACCTCCTTATTGACTATTTCGGCTCGCTCGAGGCCGAGCTTTCGTCGCTTCTGTTTTACCGGTCTAAATGTCGGATCCACATTTAGCTCGTGCAAGATGATTTCGGGATTTATCCCCTGCATCTCGTCGACTGACCAAGCAATGGTAGTAATACTTTCCTTACGAAAAGAAATCAAACTAGCTCGGAGCTCGCTTCCCAGACCAGCCCCTATTTTGATTTCCTGATCCGGGAAATTTAGGTTAATGAAGATGGCTTCTGTGTGGTCACCTTGCAGCTGCTTCTGAACTGGATTTTTGGCGACCTCGAGCTGTTGTAGCTAATGGTTCGAGAGCTTGTAACTTGCGAGGTAGCAGCTTCTTGCCACTCTTTGACTTCCCAGAATTTCTCGGACTCCTTGAGGAGTTGGGAACTTGACACACTGATGGTACGTTGATGGGACCGCTTTCATTTCTTACAGCCAAGGTGTCCCCATTATCGCATTGTAGGCTGCAGGTCGGTCAAAGACCGTGAACTCCACCATCTTACCGACGTCTTGAGTGGAAACAGGAAAAGTTATCGTTCCTAGGGACATCGATGCTTTGCTAGTGAATGAGACTAGTGGTGATGGAGGTCCTGTGATGTGCTCTTTTCCGATGCCCATCCTAGTGAAGGTCTCCAGGAATATCGCAGGTTCTCCAGAACCATCCTAGTGGAGGTTCCTACCGAGCTTCCAGTGTCTATCAAGATTCGGCACACTTCGTGGTTCGCTACGTCGAGCGAAATAACGAGTGCATCGTCGTGAGGAGAATCCAGATCCTCTGTTTCTTTTTTCGTGAAGGTAATCTAAGGCAGATAACTCGGAGCGAGCTTCGCCCGTGTAGGCGCTGGATTAATGAGCTTCCGTTGATGGTCTTTGATCTCCGTTATCGAGTTGCGAAATAAGCGTGAGTCCCCCATGATGACATCTATTCGCTTCTTAGGACCCGCGTCCCCATCTGTTTGCCTTGTCTTTTTTGGTATAGGGACATCTTCGTCAAGTTTGGACGCCGTTTTTGGGTCTAGCTCGTCAATTAATACACTCGGCATCTCGCCATATACAAACTTCTCAGCGAGAAGGTGCATCCACTTCTTGCAATCTCGAGTTTAGTGCTCGTTGGTTTTGTGGAGTTTGCAGTATGCGTTCTTATCCCGAATCCATTTGTTGCTTGGAAGCACTCCGCTTTTGAGCGCGGTGAGAACGGTGGCTTGGAAAGAGATCCCTTAGGGGATCCTTTCTGTGGTGACTTGTCGACCGTGAAGGTCTCGAGTCCTAACTTCGGAGCTGCTGGAGGTGTCTTCTTTGCTGGCACCTCGAACGGGTCTTCGATATTGCTTTATGCTTCTAGGCTGCTGCCGCTTTTTCTTCCTCGGAAAGTATCCAGTTTGAAGCTTGATGCAGAGCGTCCTGGATGGTGGCATACCGCTTCACAGTCAACTCTTCTTGGAAGCAGGATTTGTGCTAGAGGTCGTTCTTTAGAGCGGCTAGCGCAGTTGAGTCCAAAAGCCCCGGAATCTGGACTTGGATTTCTTTGAACTTGGTTATATTCGAGCGAAGAGATTCTCCTGCAGTTTGAGTTAAATTCCAAAGTTTGGCATCTGTAACCGCTGTTTCTATCAAGCTCGAATATTGATTGACAAAAGGTGTTGATAGCTCCGTGAAATTGTTAACAGAAACAGCTGCTAAGGACACGAACCAAAGCAGAGCGGGTCAACAGAATGTTTCTGCAAACAGCTTACAGTAACCAGCATCGGCTTCATGAGGCTCCAGGTCTACACGGCTGACCGTAAGCAGAAAGTTTTTAAGATGCGTCGTTGGATCTCCTTTCCCTTTCGCAGCTCAAAAATTTAGTCTATCCTTAACGCGGACTCCGGCTATCTGAGCTGAGAATGGAGTCCGCTTCAACTCTTTGATTACCCTTAAAATATCCGGTGCTGAAGTGGTCGCATTGTGCATTCTGGATCGCATGTCCTGGATCTCGCCCTACATCCAATAGAGCTCGGGGTTGGTTGACGTACCCGGAGTCAGGTTTCCTGAAGGACATTCCCTCCTAAGGTACCCAAACTGGGAGTACCAAAGAACCAGCGACATTGAGTTGGACCGGGGTATGGCCATCCCCGACTGGTGATGGCATAGTCTGAGAGATGGTATGCGGTGAGTAGGTATTCTTGGACCTCGATCCATAACCCGAAATGATTAATCCTGGTACCAACACCTAGCACTTTTAATTCATGAATTTACAACACTTTTTAATTCTGTTTCTGCATTGTCTTTAAATTAATATTTTGATTTAGCATAATTAAAAGATTAATAAGTCTATTGTGTGATCTAGAGTCTCTGTGGATTCGATCCCTAGAGTATTACAACTAGAAGGCTGTTAGTACGCTTAGTGTATTACAATTTGAGCATATAAGTTAGGAATGGTAACGTGTGGATGTTTTATTGGAGTTGGTTATGAGTTATTTTTCCGTTGTGCATGTTATTGGATGTTGGTTTATTATTTGTATTATGGTTGGTTAGTATATTTATGTTGTTGGTTTAATTAAGTAGTATGGGAAGCTTAATTATATATTATTATTAAAAAAGCAGGTCGGGTGGTTTCAAAGAACGTGCTGGGAGGCTTGCTGTATTATTGTTTTCGTCATTGGTTGTCATAATTATCTTATTTAATAGGTAAGTGCATGACCATATATGGCTTATCTAAGATTGAGGATTCTCTGTTTCTGTGCTCTGTAAATGGTTTGATTGATTCTTTGCTTGTTTTTGGTTGATTCATGTTTCCTATGGGTTATTATGACTTCTTGGTGAGCCTTGGCCTTCTTGGAGATGATAGAAGGCGGAGATCGGATCTTCAGTTTCGAGGAAAACATGGCTGCGGGTTTGGTGTCAATCGACACTAAGTGGGTGTCGGTCGACCAAAGGTGGTGACGGTTGACACCAGGTGGGTGTCGGTCGACACCAAACTGGTGACGGCACAAGGGCTTTAACAAGTGTCGGTCGACACCAGATGGAGGTGTCGGTCGACACTGCTACGGTTTTCGAGTTATCGAGGTGGGGTTTCGGTCGACACCAAGAGGCCAGTGTCAATCAACACCAACCTTCAGCAGACGACTGATACTTGTTTATTCATGGTTTTGTTGTTTTGGTTGCTGATTGTTGAACTGTATATTCTCAACTGCTTGTGTGTATAGCCTAGTAAATGGGAGGATTACCTCACTGAGTATTTGTGATAATACTCATGCACCTCAATTGTTGTTTGTGGTGCAGATAAAAGCAAAGTGTGATCGTGGAATCAAGGCAATGAAGAGGACGATGTTCTAATGGCTCGATTGGTTGATTTTTGGCTTCTGTTAGTTCGTTAGAGTTGAGTCGTTCGAATCTTTCCTAGGTTGTTGGTTCCTTGGTTTATTTTGTTTCATTGTAATGGTTGAATTTGTTATTCATTCTATTTAATTTATCGGGATATTATTGGTTTGGTGTTATGTTAATGTTGCTAGTTGTGTTGATTGATGTTAGGATGTTAATGAATATGGAATCACTAGAAAATTATTATATTTAAAAACAAAAAAATGGGTATGTCATTTCACATACACTGTAACCCTATTTACCTATGAAAACAACTGAAAGCAAAAAAAACCTAGTATCTCCTATATATTATTTAAGAAGTATTCTAAAAAAATTGTTGATGTGCCGTCGTAGAAGAACTTTAGCCTATTTAGTTATTTGCCCTTCTTTTTGAAACGCACGTGGAAATATGAAATATTCGATTTTATATCAGGAATTGCAGTGGATTTGGTTTAGTGGGTGGTATTGGATTCTATAAAGATTGTTAAAGATTGTTAGAGACTTTTGTTGATTAGTTTTCTAAAATCTTGTAAAGTGCTCCAAACAATCTATGTATTTTTGTAATACTTTCTATGACTTTATTTTGTAAAGAAAATGTCTAAAATCATGAACAAATAACATAATAATTGAATTCATTAACAATCCTAGATTATTTTGTTTTAATTAAATAACACAAAACTTTTAATGACTTTATAAGAGTCTGAATCGAATAACCCAAATTTGTTAAGATTTTAAATGACTTTTTACAAATCACAAACTAATAACACTAAATTTTAACAGAGTTTAACAAAATCTTGATCTGATAACAACAGATTCTACATAACATTTAGTGTGTTAGGCAAAGGAGACTGAATTGTCAGGGTTTAGGGAATAGAAGTTTTGGTATATCAAATAGTTGCAAAAGGTAATGAAATTTTTTGTCGTTATATAAGCTTTTTATCTAGATGATTCTTTTTACGGATTTGGATTTGAGTTAATAATAGAAAAGTTATCTGCAGTTTTGTGATGTGCTTCATCTCAGACGCGAACTGAGACTAACGGAGATTGTAAGTGCGATCGTGGGCTTGTATGCTATGTGCTCGGTACGAGATTTTGTGGGATCCTTCGTAACCTACAGGGCTTGCTTTTCACCGGAGGGATTTGAAAGTTAACGGTTGTTTTTAGTTTTAGTGTTTCATCTTTCAGACTGTTTTTTGCTGATGTTTATGTCCAGTTTTCATCAAGGTTATTTTTGGCTGTGTGGATTGTGGTAGGGCGTTACTGGACT
Source organism: Camelina laxa (assembly GCA_024034495.1). NCBI lineage: Eukaryota > Viridiplantae > Streptophyta > Magnoliopsida > Brassicales > Brassicaceae > Camelina > Camelina laxa. The sequence goes on along the minus strand of CM043885.1, from coordinate 10,658,021 downwards.
GTTTCTGATGCAAGGAGAGTCTCTCCTGGTTGTATTTGTTGTTTGAATCACCTTGATAAGGTGAGTGTGTGACCATAAACTTATCTGAGCGATTGAGTTTTACGACTTGTTTTGTGTGATGATGTGTAGGTGTGATGAATGTATTATCGGGTGTTATGTTCAATAGCTGGTTTGTTATATTTTATTTGTGGTTGTACTCTTGATTTGCTTGTGTGTCGTGCCTTTTTTATCATAAAAACAACATGATTTTTAAAGTGACACGTCATCGATTGAGAAAATGGCTATATCTAGTGTGATTTTTAAGACTCATGTATTTGACATTAATGGTTTTCTTGCAAAGAAGAATTATTCGGAAGGTTTTTTAACACAACCCTTTATTTTTTGGTTTTTGCGATGGAACACTTAGATGCAACTTATAATTTTATGTGTGGTGTATGATTGATACATTGGTACTACTAGAACAAAACTGAATTAAAATAAATTAAAACAAATTAAATATTGAATATTTTCAAGTTTTTCAAGTAATTGTACTCAAGCTTATAGTTGTACAAGCATGAACATAGTTGTAATTTTGTAGTTTTAGCATATTATTAGTAGTTTCTTGAAACAAATCATCCGTTTTTTTTCCTTAAGCATAATAATTTACTAGTGAATCTCATACTGACTACCAACCTAACCAAAATCATTTCAACAGCGGAAATAGCAACACATTAAACCAGCAAATATCCAATAACCAATAAACCATTAATTAATATTTTTCAACTCATAATCCAACAGTGTCAAGAAGCAATGAACCAGCATTCTAAGAATAATCTATCGACCCGACTTTAGCAACCTAGCAGAAATCAAATGCAATCATTTGAGCCTATAGAACATCATTCTCTTCATTTCCTTGATTCCACGCATTTTGCATTTAGCTGCACCACAACACAAAAGAGATGGATATGTATTTCTAGAAATACTTAAGTGAGGCAATCTTTCCACCTACTGGGCTATAAACAAAAGCAATAAGATCTCAAAGCATCAAACAACATTCACAAGCAAGTCAAAATCAAACCAGACGAACAAAAGAAACATGTAACATCTGTGAACCAAATTCTGTGTTTTGGGAATGGGTGTCGATCGACACCATCAAATTTTGGTTCGACCGGGTTGATTTTTAGTTGTCTTTTTGGTTTGGTTTGGCTTATTTGGGAACCCCTAACCGATTATATAAGGGAGAACACAACCTAGGTCGTGGAAAGAAGTTGTTTGGCCGTTCTAAAGAGAAAAGAGAGAAGAGAGAGTGTTCTTTAGGGTTTTGGAGATTCTAAGCTGTTTTGGTGAGATCTGTTCTTGTGGAGTGGAGATATGGTGCTAGGAACGAAGGAGAAGCCTTCTAAGGTGTTGGATTCATTAGTGCATGACCATGGCTGATCTAAGCCTGAGAATCCTTTTTGCTTGTTTTGTGGCTGTTTGTGTTGTTTTCTTGTGGTTGGTTGTTGGTTTCCATGAGTTTCCAGAGTTTTGAGTGAGTTTCGGACGATTTGGAGGATTTGGGAAGCAGTTCTTCTACTTTCGGCTTCGAGCAGAACGATCTGCGGAGTCGGTGTTGATTGACACCAAGTAGGAGTGTCGATCGACAATGAGGTAGTGTCGGTCGACACCAATCTGTTCAGCAGCGGCTGATGCTTATTTTTTTCCTTGGTTTGTTTATGTTTGGTTGTTAATTGATAAGCATTGGTTTCTCTGTTGCTTGTGTGTATAGCCCAGTAGATGGGAGGATTGCCTCACTAAGTATTTATGATAATACTTACGCATCTCAATTGTTGTTTGTGGTGTGCAGGTATGTGACGTGGAATCATGGCGATGAGGAGGAGGATGATTTAGGGATTGAAACAAGATATTTATGGTGGAAAGGTGAAAGATGGAATGGATGATGATGAATGTATGCAATGAATGGTAAGGTGTTTCAATTCCCCTTATGCAGTTGCAGTATAAGGGGTATCAATCCAATTTGAGTGTTTGTAAACAGTTAAGATATGCATAAAGATCTAATTTAAGCCAGATGAAAAGGATGTTGCCACTAACAATCCTATGATGAAAATGTAAAGTGCAGAAGGTAAACTAGATGAACTAAGAACTAAATGCAAATGAAACAGAATGATTAAGACAGTAATGATGCAACCAACAGAAATAGAAACTAAGCTAAAGAACAAATGCAAGACAATAATGAACAGGACACTAAATGGATGCAGCGGAAATGGAACAGGAATGAAACAAGACAATCACAAATCATAAACAGCAGAGTTCTGGGGATGAACTCGAGCCAGCACTCGACCGAGTGTAGGTCGAGTGAGTGGTCGAGCTAGACTAAACGCAGAAACAGAGCAATGCAATAAAAACAGAGTAATGCAAAGACGGATCAAACTACAATCAAGCAACAGGATTAAGACTGTAAAATCAATAAACAAGGAAGGACTTGAGGAGGGATTCATGGGCTGGACTAATGATTGAGGCTATCTAACTTGATCAACAAATCTCAAACAACATGAGCTAATCTCTAGACATATGAATCCAAGACAAGTTTCTCCCACTCTCATGGTCAAGAAACAATCAAACCTATGCATTTCTAGACTTGCTCTCACATAGTAAAGAATCTACACAAGCAGGCAGTAAGAAATATGTCTCATACCAAACAAAACCTCTAATCTCTTAGCAAGCAAGATGGTAAGCTCTAGATCTAGCCTTATCTATGCCTCTTAAACATTGGTGTGATGCTAAGATGCTTGAAATCAGATCCTACCCTCTCAGATATAGGATCAGCATTAAGAACATCTACCCTAGAAGAGATCTACAACAATCAAGCTTGATCAAGCCAAACAAACCTCATTCACAGCCCAGCCTAACCCATCCTCAAGATCCTAAACTACTACTCACAAGAACACATGATAAACATCAAAATCATAAACCCAGAAAAGATTGAAACTTGCATCATTAGATAGATAAAACAAAGATCTACAATATTGAAAAAGAAATGAAACTTAAATTCTCAATATTAAGAAAGTTATTAAACTAACAATATTGAAGAATTTAGTCTTTTTCAAGTACAAGATCTAGGAAAATAAAAAGCAAAAGAATAAATCCCAAAAAGGTAAATACTAGGTTTAGAGAATATCTAAAAAGCTGACTCCTTTTGTGGCTGCAGGTACAAGGCTTTATATAGGAGGGGAGTGGAAGCCCTAAAAATGCTAAAAGACAAAATAGTCAACGGCTCGGTCAACTCGACCTGTGCTCGGTCGAGTGGCAGGTCGAGCTGGCTTCTCTCGTGCATTGTCCACTCGGTCGAGTCCTCCTCAGCACACGGTCGAGTGTCTGGTCGAGTGTGCGGTCGAGTTGGACTCCGGACCTTGTTATTTCAGCCTTAACTCTCTTGCTTTCCCTTCATGATTGCTTCACTCCTTCCTCAGCATTGCTTCCATGCTCCTTAAGCTTCAAAATCACCTGTTTATGCATGAAAAGATGCAAATGCAATGCAACTAAACTCTAATGCATGATTAGTCCTAAAGCTATGCAATAATGGTGAAAATGGATAGCAAAAGATGCAAAAGATGTGAATATACTAAGGGAAAACAGGGTAAAATATATGAACATCAACACCCCCAAACTTAGTCTTTGCTTGCCCTCAAGCAAATAAGCAAGACATAAGAATGTAGGTGAGGTTTGAAAGTGGGATCTCAGCTCCTAAAGCTTGCAAATAGACCATCTAGAATCAATGTCCAAGTTACTAGTACTATGATGCAAGTTGAATGAGCTGTACTTAAAGACTTTAGACAAGCATGTCACAACCTTTACTGATTTGAGCCTTAGATATCCACATGCATTCAAATCAACCATTTCCTTTAACATTCATTAATCAAGAACATGAATCAATTCTATGCAATGCTTAAACTCATTTGGCTTGGAGGTAAAGGCTTTGAGACAATGATGGTCTCTTTTTAGAGTGGGGCTTATCAATATCAAGGTTCTCTCATAAAAAATGGATTGAGCTTTAGAAGAATGCTAAAGGTAAGAACACCTAGACACATACAAGAATAAAACCTTGTCTACCCAAAGGTACCCAAAGTGTTTATCCTAGCAATCTAAACCCAAATGATCCTAGTGCTACCCTTTAACTTCTTCTTTTCTCTTTCACCCTTTTCTCTTTTGGTTTTCAAGTCTTAGGAGAGGTTTCTTATTTGATCTTTCTAGTGGGATGGGGGATTCTTACTTATTTGCTATGGTTCTCTTTTCTTCTTATTCTTAAGACATACAAGCTTTTTGCTAGACTTTTCTTTTCTTTCTTTTCTTTTCTTTAACTAGAACCATCTTCAACAATTTTTTGCTTCCCATCCTTTCACTAGACCTTGCTTAAACACAATCTCCTCTTAAAGACTCTACCCTTTTTCTTTCTTTTTCTCTTTTTTTTTTTTTCTTTCTTTAACTTCCAAGTCCCAAACCCAACAAATGAACCACCTAGTCCTATCTAGTTTGAAAAATGCAAACTAGAACTACACAAGGCTTTACTCTTGTCAGTTCAAACCTAACACTTTCTACCAAGCTCAATCCCAAAAATAGGCCTCACACACTCAAGAATAAACATGGCTTGAAAGAAGGGTTGGTTAAGGGTAGGGAAACTGATTCTTAATGAGGAAATCAGCTACTTGGATCAACAAGAGTGGTAAAAAGGAGAAAGATGATCCAAATATGTATATGGTATCCATGAGTTTAAAGCAATGCACACATTGATAATTGAAAGTCAATATTAGGTTCTTATAGATAGGAAATGGCATCAAATCACAACATGCTTCAATTTAGACCAAATGCAATGCAGGAATTCAATGCTTGGTTCAATCTTATGCTTCTAACCACTCAACTAGCATCAAAGTACTATTAACTTGGGCATTGATCCTAGTCTAGTGAATGAGCAAGCTAACAAGGAAATACTCATCATAGATCCCTAATGCAAGCAGTCCTATATGATAAACAAAATACTTGAATATGCAAAGCAAACTACATGAACACTCTTTTTTTATAAAGATTTTTGCAAAAATTTCAAATTTTTAGGGTTTTCTATGCCTTAGATGCTATGCAAATATTAACATGATGATGCTAAAAATTTGAAATAAGAAAACAAAACACAATGTCAAATGCTATCTCAAACCCTCCCCCAAACTTAAATCACACAGTCCCTTGTGTGAAAGAAATTTGTTTGAGGATTCAAGACTTAAAACAAAACACACAATATGAAATGCAAATGGTATTTACAATGGAAAGGTGATAGTGTTACCTCAAGGATTGTAGAAGAAACTATCCACATCCTCCTGCATGCTATCAAAGGTGTAGCTGGGGTCTTGTTGGTGACTTGGAGAGGGGATTGGGGCAGCTCGACGATGGCGATCGACCGTGACTCGGTCGAGTGCATGTCCGAGTGGGGGGTCGAGCTGGACTGCGGATGTCCCTCTCTTCTTCTGTTTAGACTCCCTTGCTTCCCTGACCATGAAAACATCAAAACAAAAGTCAAAATACCAAAATATTAAGCAATATATACAGAGATACCTTAGGGACTTCCTCCCTAGTGAGCTTGTTTAGAGTCACTAAGCTTGACTTCTATGACTCTTTAAACTTGAGGGGCATCCATGAGAAGTATTGAGCACTTCTCATGTGTCTCTTTCTCTCCCAAATACTTCTTAACCCTCTGACCATTAACTGTGAACTCACTACCATCCTTGTTGAGAAGTGTGACAGCTCCATATGGTAAAACTTCCTTTATTTCAAAAGGACCTCCCCATCTACTTTTCAACTTCCCAGGGAATAACTTGAGTTTTGAATTGTAAAGCAAGGCTTGGTCTCCAGGTCTAAGGTCCTTTATGAGAATTTTCTTGTCATGGAAAGCCTTAGTCCTTTCCTTGTAGATTTTGGAGTTTTCATAGGCCTCCAATCTGATCTCCTCAAGTTCATGCAAATCAAGGCTTCTCTTAGCTTGTGCTGTTTCAAGATCCAGGTTCAGAAGTTTGATTGCCCATAGAGCCTTGTATTCAACCTCAACTGGAAGGTGACAAGATTTTCCATACACAAGCTGGAATGGGGTTCTTCCTATAGGTGTTTTGAAAGCTGTTCTATAAGCCCAAAGTGTTTCATCAAGTTTACTAGACCAATCCTTCCTTGTTGCTCCTACTATTCTTGATAGAATGGCCTTGATCTGTTTGTTTGACACCTCAACTTGCCCACTTGTCTGAGGGTGATATGCTGTAGACACCTTGTGCTTGACTCCATACTTTCTTAGCATTCCTTCAAAGATCTTATTGATGAAGTGTGATCCTCCATCACTTATGACAACTCTTGGGATTCCATACCTTGGGAAGATTATGTTCTTAAAGAGTTTAAGCACTACCTTGTGATCATTAGTGGGGCTAGCAATGGCTTCCACCCATTTGGAGACATAGTCCACTGCTACTAAGATGTAGGCATTCCCATTTGAAGGGGATTAAAGGGTCCCATGAAATCAATTCCCCACACATCAAATATCTCAACTTCAAGAATTGGATTTTGAGGCATCTCATTCTTCCTTGTGATATTCCCCATCCTTTGGCAAGCATCACATTTTGTGATGAACTTGTGAGTGTCCTTGAACAATGTAGGCCACCATAGACCAGCTTGTAAGACCTTTTGGGCTGTCTTGAAAGTTGCAAAATGGCCTCCATAGGCAGAACCATGGCAATGTCCTAATACTCCTTCAACTTCATTCTCTGCTATGCACCTTCTAAACAATCCATCTGATCCCTTCTTGTATAAGTAAGGTTCATCCCAATAGTATCCATTGATGTCCTTGAGGAGTTTCTTCTTCCTATAGGAGTCCATATCTGCTGGAACTTCTTCACATACCTTGTAATTGACTATATCAGCATACCAAGGCAGATCTTCACTCTCAAGTGCCATCCACTCCTCCATCTCGTCCTGCTCGATCGGGTGCCCAAACGTACTCGGCCGAGTGCCTGTTCGAGTGAGAGGTCGAGTGGGGAGCCGTGTTGAGCCAATCAGCATCAGTTTCTCCTCAGGCATTGAATCATCAATTGGAATCTCCTCTTCTATCCTCATTCTAGACAAGTGATCAGCTACTCCATTCTCTATCCCCTTTTTATCAACTATTTCCATGTCAAACTCTTGGAGAAGCAAAATCCATCTCAACAACCTTGGTTTTGTATCCTTCTTTGAGTAGATGTGTCTCAGAGCAGCATGATCAGTGTACACAATCACTTTGGACCCTACTAAGTAGCTTCTGAATTTTTCAAAGGCAAATACCACTGCTAGGAGCTCTTTCTCTGTTGTTGAATATCTTCCTTGTGTTTCATCCAAGGTTCTACTTGCATAGTGAATCACATGCAGCTTCTTATCTTTTTTCTGACCTAGGACTGCTCCTACTGCAAAGTCTGAAGCATCACACATAATCTCAAATGGAAGATCCCAGTTTGGAGCTTGGACTATCGGAGCTGAAATCAAAGCAGCTTTGATCTCCTTGAAAGCCTTCAAGCAATCTTCATCAAAGTTGAAGTCAGTCTCCTTACATAGCAACCTTGTCAATGGCCTAGCTATCTTTGAGAAATCCTTGATGAATCTCCTATAAAACCCAGCATGCCCAAGAAAGCTTCTTATGTCCTTGACTGTTTTTGGTGGTTGGAGTTGAACCATTACTTCAATCTTTGCCTTATCAACCTCAATCCCCTTTGCTGAAATCTTATGACCAAGAACTATCCCTTCTTCAACCATGAAGTGACACTTTTCCCAGTTCAAAACAAGATTTGTCTCCTCACATCTCTTTAAAACCCTACATAAATTAGCAAGACAAGAAGGAAAAGAGTCTCCATAGACAGAGAAGTCATCCATAAAAACTTCCACAACATCCTCAATGAGATCAGAGAAGATAGACATCATGCATCTTTGAAAAGTTGCTGGAGCATTACATAATCCAAATGGCATCCTTCTATAAGCAAAAGTACCATATGGACATGTGAATGTTGTCTTCTCTTGATCATTAGGATGAATAGGAATTTGGAAAAATCCAGAATATCCATCCAAGAAACAGTAGTGAGTGTGATTAGCTAATCTTTCCAGCATTTGATCAATAAAAGGAAGAGGAAAATGATCTTTCCTAGTAGCTGAATTAAGCTTTCTATAGTCAATGCACATTCTATGTCCTGTGATGGTTCTAGTTGGAATTAATTCATCCTGATCATTCTTTACCACAGTTATTCCTCCTTTTTTGGGACACAATGAACTGGTGAAACCCAAGTACTATCAGAGATAGGATAGATTACACCAGCATCAAGCAACTTAAGGATCTCCTTTTTACTACTTCTTTTAAGTTGGGGTTTAATCTTCTTTGAGGTTCAATACTAGAGTAGGATTCATTTTCAAGATGGATTCTATGCATGCAAAGACTAGGTGAAAGGCCTTGAATGTCATCCAAGGTATAACCAATTGCTTTCCTATACTTCTTTAGCTCTACAACTAGTAAATCAAGTTCATTTTCACTCAACTTAGCATTTACTATCACAGGATAGGTAGAGTTCTTACCTAGAAAAACGTACCTTAGCCCAGATGGGAGAGGTTTGAGCTCTACTTTTGGTGCCTTTAGTTCGGACCAATCGTTTGTGCAGGACTCGGCGTTGCACTCGGTCGAGTGACTTCGGTGCTCGGTCGGGTTGATGGTCGAGCTGATGGTCGAGCTATCCAAAGTTGCTAATTGAACTGACCAGACTTCCTCTCTTTGTGCTGGTAATCCCTCAAAAACCTCTGGGTGGTCTGATTCTCTACTGGAGTCCAATATCTTCTCATAAGCTTTGGTTTCTTGATGAATGAATCCTTCCTCCCCACTCTTGGTTAAAACAGTTCTAAGGTGATCTTGTTCTGCTAGTTCTTCCATCAATTCCTCTGATAGTTTGTCCATTTCTTCAGTCCAAAAGACTTGCCCTCCAATGGTTGGTTTCTTCATAGCCTCCACAATGTCAAATGTCATTTTGAAGTCCTCTCCCAAGTTAAGATCAATCTTCCCTTGTCTCACATCAATTATTGCTCCTGCTGTAGCTAGGAAAGGTCTCCCTAGTATCAAAGGATCCTTTGGTTCTTCATCCATTTCCAAAACCACAAAGTCTGTTGGGACTTCTACTTCTCCAACTCTAACTGGTAGATCCTCCAAAACACCATGTGGTAATCTTATTGATCTATCAGCTAAGATCAAGGATATATTGCATGGCTTATATCTTGTAAACCCTAGGCGCTTAGCAACTGATAGAGGCATTAGGCTTACTGAGGCTCCCAAATCACATAGGCATCTATTGAAAGTTATAGGGCCTATAGAGCAAGGTAGAGTAAAGGAGCCAGGATCCCTTAGCTTTTGAGGATTCACTTGCTTTGTGATGATGGCACTGCACTCTTGGCTAAGAATCACCATCCCTTGAACTTCTTTGATCCTTTCCATCACAGCATCTTTCAAGAATTTCTGGTAAGGAGGAATCATCACAAATGCATCTATTAGAGGCATTCTAAGCTCAATCTCTCTAACTTGTTTGTCAAACAATGCCTTGTATTTTTCAACCATCTGCTTCTTAAATCTTCCTGGGAAAGGTAGTGGAGGTTTGTAAGGAGGAGGAATGAACCGGACTTCTTTTTCTTTGGAGGCAACTGGCTTAGTTTTTTCTTGAGAAGCTGCTCGATCGGGTGGTCGAGTGATGGGTCGAGTTCGATGGCGTTTTCATTTTGAGTTTCTTCTTGTTCAAAACTCTCCCCTTCTTGATCACCATTGTCCTCAGTGTCTGGTAAAGCTCCCTCTCTTGTTGGTAGAACCCTTCCACTGCGTAGATTGATAGCATGAGCAGATTCTATAGATTGCATATTGGCCTTGCCTTTGTTATTTGGGACATTAGCTAGTTGATTCTCCATAGTCACAATCCTGGAAGTAAGTGTGTCAAACTTGGCATGGAGTTCACTGTAAACATCTGATATCCTCCTGTTCAACTCAGCAAATCTGTTTGTTGCCTCAATCTTTCCTTGTGTTTGCCCAATCAACAACTGTTGCATCATTGCCCTTAAGTCTTGTTCCTGGCCTTGGTTAGTCTGAAACCCTGGTGGGGGACACAATGGAGGCTGGAACACTTGATGTTGTTGTTTAGGGATGTAGCTTTGTTGCTGTGGAGGCTGTTGAGGTGGATAAACTTGGTCTTGAGGGTTGGCCACATTGGTACTCCTATAAGAGAGATTGTTGTTTTTGAAACCTCCTTGGTTGTAGCCTTTGAATCCTCCTTGGTTTTGCATGTAGCACAACTCAGCAAACTCAGTCTCCCCTTCTTGAACTGGAGCCTCTTCCTCACCAATGAAGTGAATAGACTTTTGTTGGCTAAGAAGGATCTTGTCAAGCTTCTCATTGACCATCTTCAAATCCCTCTTGTACTTGTCCTCTTGATCAGTTGATGATGACCTTATGGTTCTGTCATAGTCCTCATTATAGTTGCCATCTGATTGAGCAAGATTTTCAACCAACTCCCAGCCTTCTTCAACATTTTTGTTGAGGAAGTTTCCATTTGAGGCTGTGTCAAGAAGCATTCTGATCTTGGGAAGCACTCCTCTATACAAAGTGCTTAAAAGGGACTCATTGCTGAAGCCATGGTGAGGACACTGAGTCTGGAATCCTTTAAACCTTTCCCAAGCTTCACAAAAACTCTCATTATTCCTTTGAGCAAACCCAGAGATTTCATTTCTCAATCTAGCAGTTCTAGCATTGGAAAAGAATTTGGCCAAGAAAGCTTTCTTGCAAGCATCCCATGTGGTTATTGCTCCAGTAGGAAGAGTCTTCTCCCAAAGGTGAGCCTTATCTCCAAGTGAGAATGGAAATAGCCTTAACTTGAAGCCATCCTCACTGACCCCATTGATCTTAGTGAGACCACATATCCTATCAAATTCATCAAGGTGGTCCAGGGGATCTTCCATTGGCAACCCATGGAACTTGTTGGCTTGAATCATTGAGATCAATCCACTTTTGATCTCAAAGTTGTTGTTGGCAACAGTAGGAGGCACAATACCAGCTCTCTGGTTATGTGTGTTTGGTGCATCTCCAGCACCAATGTTTCTTGCTCTTGGAGCTTGTTGAGCTTGATTCTCCATTAGCACTTGTTGTTCTTGTTCCTGATAGATCCTTGTTTTCTGCTGTCTCAGGTCCCTTGGTGGTTTGTTGATGTGATCAAGGAGTCTCTGAAGATTGTGAGGACCCTTGGACCTTGTTTGCATCAACAGAGTCGAGTACAGACTCGGACAGGCACTCGGTCGAGCGCAGGCTCGAGTGGGTGGTCGAGTCGACTGGGAACTGATGTCTATTTGTATCCGGCTTCTGACTCGATCAGGTGCTCGAGCACACACTCGGTCGAGTGGTGGTCGAGTTGATGGTCGAGCTGGTACCTGAAACTCAATCACAAACAAGCAGAAGAAGAAACAAGATCAGTAATGAACAAGTGGATAAACGAACTTAATCTTAGACTTTTATGGATCCTAATTGTCACAAAAACACACTCAAATAGGCAACAGCGCCAAATTGAAACAAGATATTTATGGTGGAAAGGTGAAAGATGGAATGGATGATGATGAATGTATGCAATGAATGGTAAGGTGTTTCAATTCCCCTTATGCAGTTGCAGTATAAGGGGTATCAATCCAATTTGAGTGTTTGTAAACAGTTAAGATATGCATAAAGATCTAATTTAAGCCAGATGAAAAGGATGTTGCCACTAACAATCCTATGATGAAAATGTAAAGTGCAGAAGGTAAACTAAATGAACTAAGAACTAAATGCAAATGAAACAGAATGATTAAGACAGTAATGATGCAACCAACAGAAATAGAAACTAAGCTAAAGAACAAATGCAAGACAATAATGAACAGGACACTAAATGGAAGCAGCAGAAATGGAACAGAAATGAAACAAGACAATCACAAATCATAAAATAGCAGAGTTCTGGGGATGAACTCGAGCCAGCACTCGACCGAGTGTAGGTCGAGTGAGTGGTCGAGCTAGACTAAACGCAGAAACAGAGCAATGCAATAAAAACAGAGTATGCAAAGACGGATCAAACTACAATCAAGCAACAGGATTAAGACTGTAAAATCAATAAACAAGGAAGGACTTGAGGAGGGATTCATGGGCTGGACTAATGATTGAGGCTATCTAACTTGATCAACAAATCTCAAACAACATGAGCTAATCTCTAGACATATGAATCCAAGACAAGTTTCTCCCACTCTCATGGTCAAGAAACAATCAAACCTATGCATTTCTAGACTTGCTCTCACATAGTAAAGAATCTACACAAGCAGGCAGTAAGAAATATGTCTCATACCAAACAAAACCTCTAATCTCTTAGCAAGCAAGATGGTAAGCTCTAGATCTAGCCTTATCTATGCCTCTTAAACATTGGTGTGATGCTAAGATGCTTGAAATCAGATCCTACCCTCTCAGATATAGGATCAGCATTAAGAACATCTACCCTAGAAGAGATCTACAACAATCAAGCTTGATCAAGCCAAACAAACCTCATTCACAGCCCAGCCTAACCCATCCTCAAGATCCTAAACTACTACTCACAAGAACACATGATAAACATCAAAATCATAAACCCAGAAAAGATTGAAACTTGCATCATTAGATAGATAAAACAAAGATCTACAATATTGAAAAAGAAATGAAACTTAAATTCTCAATATTAAGAAAGTTATTAAACTAACAATATTGAGGAATTTAGTCTTTTTCAAGTACAAGATCTAGGAAAATAAAAAGCAAAAGAATAAATCCCAAAAGGTAAATACTAGGTTTAGAGAATATCTAAAAAGCTGACTCCTTTTGTGGCTGCAGGTACAAGGCTTTATATAGGAGGGAGTGGAAGCCCTAAAAATGCTAAAAGACAAAATAGTCAACGGCTCGGTCAACTCGACCTGTGCTCGGTCGAGTGGCAGGTCGAGCTGGCTTCTCTCGTGCATTGTCCACTCGGTCGAGTCCTCCTCAGCACACGGTCGAGTGTCTGGTCGAGCGTGCGGTCGAGTTGGACTCCGGACCTTGTTATTTCAGCCTTAACTCTCTTGCTTTCCCTTCATGATTGCTTCACTCCTTCCTCAGCATTGCTTCCATGCTCCTTAAGCTTCAAAATCACCTGTTTATGCATGAAAAGATGCAAATGCAATGCAACTAAACTCTAATGCATGATTAGTCCTAAAGCTATGCAATAATGGTGAAAATAGATAGCAAAAGATGCAAAAGATGTGAATATACTAAGGAAAAACAGGATAAAATATATGAACATCATGTCTCGATTGTGTGTTGGTGGTTATATTGTTTATGTTGAAACCTTGGATAAAGTTATGTTAGGTTGTTGGATAGAATGGTTAGGAAAGTTATTGTTTTGATGATATGTTGGTTTTGTATTGTTGGTTTGTTTCCGCTGTGCATATTGGTTGTTGTTGGTTTATTGTTGAATTGTGGTTTGGTTGGTTTAATTAAGTAGTATGGGATGCTTAATTATATATTGTATTTACTAACGGGTCGAGTTGTTTCAGTTTGGTATCAGAGTCCTTACGGTTCTCGGATGGTTAATTGGATAGTTTAGAGTGGTTTAGGAATTTAATTGGTTGAATTATTTTCCTGTTGCTTGATGCATGATGTTGTGTGATGGAATTGATTATGAGTATTTAGTCAATTTGTTTGTGGTATGCAGTCCTAGTATCATCCTCTTCGAGCCTTTAGTGAGATTCCATGGTAAGATGTATGCTTTGTGTGTGGTTTTGAATTGTGTGCTTAGCCTTCTGTTCTCGGTAGTGCAGATGGTTAGAGGTGGAGCTGTTGCTGATCGTGGATGCGGACGTGGTCATGGACGCGAGAGTGGACGTGGTAGGAGCAGAGGCCCAGAGTTTGGTGATACCATGGACCAGAGTGTGATAGCTGAGGGTGTTGGCGAGTCACAGAGCTTCCAGGAGGTATCCGCGAGTGTGGCCGGTGGTGGTTATGATAGGACCATAGGCGCGGAGGGGTTCGGTGTGGGCGGTGTTGGTGCTCGAGTGGCCGGTGATGCTAGGGTTCCGAGTGTGGGAATCCGAGCAGGTGGAGCCCCTGGAGGAGGCGTTGATCTTGCTGACTTGTTAGCACGAGTGCTGGAGCGGTTACCGGCAGTGGCACCGGCTCAGGCTCCGGTGGTGCCGCCTGTGGTGGCGGAGGAGCAGCAGCCGTAACCTTGAGGAAGATTCATGTAAATCTCCTCATCCAAAGTACCATGCAAGAAAGCATTAGTAACATCCATTTGTGTAAGTGTCCAACCATGTTTAGCTGCAAAACCAAGAACAAGCTTAACACTGGCAAGTTTAGCAACCAGTGAGAATGTTTCAATTTAATCAATACCCTCTTGTTTCGTGTAACCTTTAGCCACTAGACGGGCTTTGTATCTGTCTATCAAACCATCTGGGTTATATTTGATAGTGTAATCCCATTTACACCCAATCACATGTTTACCTGGGGTAACGATTCAACAGTCCATGTACGAACCTTTTCAAGAGCAGTTATCTCCACGTCCATAGCTTTTGGAAAATGAGGATGTGCCATGGCTTGATGGCAATTTTGCGGTTCTGTTTCAAGTGAAAAAGAAAGACAAAAGCCTAATAGGAAGGCTTCAGTTTCGAATATGTAAGAACAGAAGAAAGAGGTAAAAGAGTCAAAGTAGAAAGACAAAACAGAGTCAGAAATGGTAGAAATTTGTGGGTGAGAAGTAGTCGAAAAAGAATGAGAATCTTGAACGAGATTGCAATGGTAATCAGATAAGTAACCTGGAGCTTTCACCTGTCGCTTTGACTTTGTGATGATCGGAAAAAACTATCCTGCAGCAGCTGTCACAGTCTCTCGGGATGATGGCGAAGGAGAGGCAATAGAGTGTGATGCAGGGTTTGATGAAGATGCATTCAAACTAGATGCTAAAGCATTACCATCATAAACAGGATACGATGCAATATGAGATTGATCTAATGCAGCAGGTGTAGATAAAGGTAATATGGTTTTGTTAAACAAATCAGTTGAAGAGGATGATGTTTCTATGTTTTTGAAAGGAAAAATATGTTCATGAAAAACAACATGAGTATCTAGATTTAAGACCTTATACCCTTTATAACCCGAAGGATACCCTAAGAAGACACAAGGAATAGCCCTAGGAGTGAACTTGTTTCTATCCTTGACGAGAGTAGGCACGTAACAAAGCCAACCAAAAGACCTTAAGAAATCATATTCTAGTTTCTTTTTATACAATTTTTCATAAGGAGATAAATTATCTAACAACAAGGAAGGAGTTCGATTAATAAGAATAACAGTAGTCAAGACACAATCAGACCAATAAGCTAAAGGAACATCTGATTGAAATAACAATGCACGTGCAACATTTAGTAAGTGTTGATGCTTACGCTCAACAACAGAATTTTGTTCAGGAGTATATGCACAAGAGAATTGATGCACCATGCCATGAGTCTTAACAAGATCAGTAAATGCTAATTTTGTTGCATTATCACTTCGAATGGCTTTTGATAACATCATTATTTTACTCATATTAGCTATAGTTTTCATATGCATTTAGGAAGAGTTTGATGAGATTCTAGGTACAAAATGTCTATTATCAAGTATTTCAGGTTTCAACAAGGTTTCACAGGTTTTATAGCAATTTGGACCAAAAAGGAAAGAAAATACGTCTAAGGAAAGTTTCAGAGCTTTACAGTACGGGCAACTTTTGGAGAGCTTCAATAACTCAAAATATATCGTGTTTGGTGTCTATGGAAATCTGGAAGAGTCATCTTTCTCCTCGAAGTGGAACCAAGTCAATCCATCCAGCCATCCGAAAGTTATGCCCGATTTACCGAGACGTGCTATAAACCGACATGAGAAGAACCAACTTAACGATGGGCTTTTGTTCAAGGCCTGACCACCGACCACCACGGCGGCCCAGTCCAAGCCTCCTCCACGGTCTATAAGCCTATTTTGCCGCCTCCAAGCCTGCACTTAAGAAGAGAAGACGTTTCTACCCTTACAAAATCCTAACCCTAAACAAAACCCTATAAATACTCTTAAGATCTAGGGTTTTGAGGTGTGCTTCCTTGGTTTTTCTTTCTGCCTCTTAACTACTCATCCACGCCTCCAGCAGCATCCCTAGAGACGTCCTTAGACCTCTACTCAGCCGTCGAAGTTCGTTCATCTACAGCTCTCTTGGAAGTCATCACCGATTGCCTTTGAAGTCACCAAATCTCTTTCTAGCTTTCCTATTTTCGATTTCCTACTTGTTTAAGGAAGAAGAATCATCTACTTTGTATCATAGAGAAGATCTCTAAACCCTTTACTCATAATTCTAATCTTTTATGCAATATCTTATTCCTATGGTCTTGATTTGCATGAGTATGTGTGAGTAGTTTACTTGTTGGGTAATAGGGTTTCAAAGGGGATTCATGTTATCGTTTGTTTAAGGGTGTTTAGATCTGGTTTAGTTCATCTTAGTTCTTTGTTCTAGGTTTACTCTTAATGCATATTGCTTGATTAGCTAACTAGTGATTGATCATAGGCGTTTTACACATCATAAGTGTTGTAAACTGGCTCGCAATAGCCTAGACGAGTATTGTGTTATAGCCTGCGTCAGTTGAGTTATAGATCTTTACGGACTAGAATCGAACTTGCTTTAATTGCTAGGATATATGCGTCGTTGCCTGCGAAAGTTGAGTAACGGAGTGTATAAACTTTAGATAGGTGACTAGCGAGTAGCTTATCTCCTGTTCTTTCGTGTTTCGTAGTCCATGAACGTTTAACCATTGAACTTCCATACCTATTCCCTTTAGGCTTAGATCGGTGCATGATACCCTAAGAATTCCCTACAGCGCAACATTCCGTCCATTTATATTTTCTTAGCTCATTCACATTTAGTTATTGCTTTCTTTAGTTACAAACCCAACCCAAACCCCAATCTTGTTATTGTCTTAGCCATAATCCTCTCCAAACAAACTCTTAACGTGATTTATTCGTCTCTGTGGGATCGATCCTTAAATACTACTACCGATCAACTGTGCACTTGCAGTATTTTGTGTGGTCTTTTGAGGTAAAAGATTGAAGTGAAAATCCACACACATCAAGCTTTTTGGCGCCGTTGCCGAGGACCTATTATGTCACTTTCGAGTTTAAGACTAGGATTCGTCTAGGATCTTTTATTTAGTTTGTAAACTTTAGTTTTGCATTTATATTTCAGTTTACTTTGATATTTTCTTTTTAATTTTCAGGAACTCTAGAGTTAGCTCAATGGAGAACCATAACTACAATCTAGGAGACCTTAACGATCCTCCACCTGGGAGGAACGGTCAAGGAGTGCTATGGATGATGAAGAGCACGTCCGAGAACATGATGATGTTCGTGAGCAAGATCAACTTGATCAATTCGTTCAAACCATTGCTGAATTTGATACCTATTATCAACACATTCAAGACCGGTCCGCTATTCAACCTTCAAGACCGCCACAAGATCATTTTAAAATAAGCCCTCAAGTTATCACCTTGGTGAAGCAAAACCAATTCCATGGTTTTAGCACGGAGCATCCAATAGACCATATTGAACATTTCGAAGAAATATGTGGAGTAACTGCAACATCCAAGGAGTCTCAGAATTACTCGATGTGCAAGCTGTTCCCGTTTTCCCTTCAAGACAAGGCAAGTAGATGGTTGAAGTCTCTGCCTCCAGCATCGCTTACAACTTGGGAAGAGTGTAAGGCCGCTTTTCTAAATCATTTTTACATCAGATCCCGCTCCAACCTCTTGAGGAGTAAGATACAATGGTTTAGACAAGAAAAAATTAAATCATTTAGTGAAGCTTGGGAGCGCTTCAGAGCATATGAGAGGGACTGCCCTCATCATGGTTTTACAGATGGTGGCCTGATGAACAAATTTTATGAAGGAGTTGACCCTAAAAACCAGCTGTCTCTAAACATAGCAAGTAACGGTAATTTTGCCACAAAAACGATTGAGGATGCTCGTTCTTTGATATGCAATCTAGCTGAGAGCGACAACAACTACCGCTCGACCCCTTCGGACATGGAGGAAGACTCTAATCAAGCCTCGGATATTAGGCAGCTTAAGGAAACAATGAGTTTCGTTATCAAGCACATTCAGAAAAGAGACAACACATTCGAGGAGGAGGAAGAATTTTGTGAGGAAAGAGAAGAGTTGAATTATATTGGAGCTAAAAGCAACTACCAAGGGAGGTTTTATAACCGAAACTTCAAAGATGAAGGACATCAATTCAACCGAGGCAACTTCTGACAAAGAGCTACATTTACCGACTTTCAAGGTTTTCAAAGAGGATTTCCTAATCCAACCACGAGAGATGAGGGCCCTGACTTGAGAGATTGGATACTAGAAACTGAAGCCAACATGCAAGCTTTTACAGAAGACATAAATTTGAAGCTGAGCGATATGTACAAGGATCTGAACGACAAGATGAACAACCTTACAATCAAGTTCAATGACCTTGAGAAGCAGAATAAGGAAAACGTTTTTATTCGTGAAAAATACAAGGAGTTCATTTTGGAGACCAATGAGCAAGTGCTTAACCTTGCAAACTTGAAGGCTATAACGTTGAGGAGCGGAACAGCCTACAAAGAACCAGAATATCCGGAAGGATACTTGGAGAAAGATCGAACACCAGAAGTTACTCCCGTCGAGGACGAAGAAGAAACCATGGGAGAGAAGGAAAGAGAAGAGCTTACCCACGAGGAGATCACCAAGGACACTCCACCTCTCATTCTACCTCCGACGCGCATCTATCAACCCAAGGTACCATATCCAACTAAAGTTTCTAAAAAAGAAAAAGAGAAAGCCAAACTCAAAGAGCTTGTCGGGCAATTATTGGTAAGGCTACCTTTTGTTGAAGCTTGTGCTATGATTCCCCCTCTGAGGAAGTATATAAAGAGTATTTTGACAAATAATACCAGTCTAGAGGATGGTGTCATGGTGATTACACAAGAATGCAGTGCAATTCTACAAAATAGCATTCCTCAAAAGCGAGGAGATCTAGGCAGTTTTGTTTTATCATGCAAGATTAAAGATGAAGTTTTCAAACGCTGTCTCTATGATTTGGGATCAAGTATTAATATGATGCCAAGGTCAGTTTCCAAACGCCTAGGATACCATTTTTTCAAGCCTACCAAGATCTCATTGGTCATAGCGGATAGATCGATCCGACGCCCTGTTGGGATTCAAGTCGACGTACCGATTGTTATTGGAGATTGTCAAATCCCTACATATTTTGTGATCTTGGAGCTTGAGAAGGAGCCTAAAGATCCTTTGATACTTGGCCGCCCTTTCCTTTTCACTGCCGGAGCTATCATTGATGTTCCCAACGGAAAGATCGACTTAAACCTTGGAGGTTATGTTATGAAGTTTGACATGAATGAATCATTGAAGCTATCGATTTCAGAGAACTTAGATAACCCAATCTTTACCATCAACGATTTGGAAGAAGACACAAGTAGAGTATGCGAAGATATATTCCTTGATGACCCCATGGAGATAGCATTGACCAGAGTTCAAGAGGAGTACAGCTTTCAAAAAGAAGAAGTCAAAAACTGCGCAAAGATTCTTGACTCTACTGAAATGTGTGAGAACACCGTTGCATATCTCGATCTCAATGAAGAGAACGACGCTCCTTCACTAGCTAAAAGTACACCAGCCGCTGTAGAAGACCCATGGAGTGAACTAAGAGATCCCAAAACCGAGCTCAAGCAGCTCCCCACTGGTCTCAAGTACGCTTTCCTTGGACCTAATTCTACTTACCCCGTTATTATTAACTCTGGTTTAAATGATGTTGAGACAGCCATGCTTCTCGCCGAGATGAGAAAGCATAGGAAAGCACTAGGTTATTCACTTGAAGACATTCCAGGAATATCTCCCGACCTTTGTATGCATAGGATCCATTTAGAAGAAGGATCCAAAAATTCTGTTGAGCATCAAAGGAGGTTGAACCCAAACCTTAAGGAAGTTGTCAAGAAAGAAATCATGAAGCTTTTGGATGCAGGAGTCATATACTCTATTTCAGATAGTGCATGGGTCAGTCCAGTTCACTTGGTTCCAAAGAAAGGAGGAGTGACCGTTATTAAAACCAAGACCGACGAACTGATCGCAACAAGGACGATCACCGGCCACCGTATGTGTATCGACTACCGGAATCTTAACACTGCAACAAGAAAGGATCATTTCCCCTTACCATTCATCGATCAAATGCTAGAAAGCTTAGCCACTCACCAATATTATTGTTCACTAGATGGTTATTCAGGTTTCTTCCAGATTCCAATCCACCCGTATGATCAAGAAAAGACGACGTTCACCTATCCCTACGGAACGTTCGCCTATCGAAGAATGCCCTTTGGTTTATGCAATGCCCCAGCCACTTTTCAACGCTGTATGATGTCCATCTTCACAGAATATATTGAGAATTTCATGGAGGTCTTCATGGACGATTTTTCAGTCTATGGTTCATTGTTCAAAGCATGTTTAGCCAATCTCGGAAATGTTCTACAAAGATGTGAGGAAAAATATATGGTTCTTAATTGGGAAAAATGCCACTTTATGGTGAGAGACGGCATAGTTCTCGGTCATAGAGTCTCCGAGAAGGGAATTGAAGTTGATAAAGCAAAGATTGAAGTAATGATGAATCTACAACCACTGAAGAATGTAAAGGGAATAAGATGTTTCTTTGGGCATGCCGGGTTTTATAGACGTTTTATTCAAGATTTCTCCAAGACCGCAAGACCACTCACGCGCCTACTTTGCAAGGATGTGGATTTTGAGTTTCACAGAGATTGCCTTGCTGCATTCCACAAGATTAAAGATGCACTTCTCTCGGCTCCGGTTGTGCAACCACCAGACTGGGAGCTACCCTTTGAAATTATGTGTGATACCAGTGATTATGCAGTGGGAGCCGTACTAGATCAAAGAAAAGACAAGAAACTGAATGTTATCTATTATGCAAGCCGAACCCTGGATGAAGCACAATGCAACTATGCGACTACGGAGAAGGAGCTTCTAGCCATTGTGTTTGCTTTTGAGAAGTTTCAATCATACCTTGTAGGATCAAAGGTAATTGTTCACACCGACCATGCAGCTATTAGATATCTAATGTCTAAGAAAGATGCCAAACCGCGTCTCATAAGATGGATCCTCTTGCTACAAGAGTTTGATATTGAAGTTAGAGATAGAAAAGGAGCAGAGAATGGGGTCGCTGACCATCTTTCACGAATGAGAGTGGAGGAACCAATGCCTCTGGACGATAGACTACCTGAAGAAAATGTCTACGTCATTGAAGCTGTCCCTATGACTACCAAACCAGTACCGCCACAAGCACTACGTTCACAAGCTTACGATTCACCCTGGTTTAGACACTATGCTAACTATTTAGCCGCCGACGTTGAGCCACCACAATTCTATGGTTATAAAAAAAAGAAGTTTTTGCGAGAAGTATAGAGATACTACTGGGATGAACCCTATCTTTACAAGAAGTGCTCTGATGGTTTATTCCGAAGATGCATACCCGAAGAAGAAGTCGAAGGAGTTATATTCGGATGCCATGGTTCCTATTATGCAGGCCATTTCGCCACCTTTAAAACTGTTTCTAAGATTTTGCAAGCAGGTTTTTGGTGGCCAACCATGTTTCAAGACGCCCAAAGTTTCATTAAAAGATGTGACGCTTGCCAGAGGATGGGCAATATAAGTAAGAGAAATGAGATGCCCCAAAATTCATACTTGAAGTCGAAGTCTTCGATGTATGGGGGATTGATTTCATGGGACCTTTCCCTACCTCTAACGGATACGAATACATTCTTGTTGCCGTTGATTACGTTTCTAAGTGGGTGGAAGCTATAGCAAGTGCTACAAATGACTCGAGTGTGGTGGTCAAGATGTTCAAAACCATTATATTTCCAAGATTCGGAGTACCAAGGGTGGTGATAAGTGACGGAGGTAAGCATTTCATAAATCGAAACCTTGCTAACCTTTTCAAGAAGAATGGAGTTCTCCACAAAGTCGCATCTCCTTATCATCCACAGACAAGCGGCCAAGTCGAAATTTCAAACAGAGAGATCAAGTCTATCTTACAAAAGACTACATCAAAATCAAGGAAGGATTGGTCCACCAAACTGGATGACGCTCTTTGGGCATACAGAACCGCTTTCAAGACCCTGTTAGGTACTACACCTTTTCATAGTGTTTATGGAAAAGCTTGCCACCTACCCGTTGAACTGGAATACAAGGCAGCATGGGCAGTAAAGGAGTTGAACTATGACATAAAAAGCGCAGCCGAGAGACGTTTGATTCAATTAAAGGAGTTGGACAAAATCCGCCACAATGCCTATGAAAACGCAAGGATTTACAAAAAGGACTAAAGCATACCACGACAAGAAGATCATACCCAAATCAATCGCCCCAAATGATCAGGTTTACTTTTCAATTCTAGACTTAAGCTTTTTCCAGGAAAGCTACGTTCTCGGTGGTCCGGACTATTTAAAATAAAGGAAGTTAAACCATACGGAGCCGTCGTTCTACTCAACGACAGAGGTGAACCGTTTACCATGAATGGACAGCGTCTGAAGCCTTATCTAGCAGAAATTGGCAAGGAAGAGAGTGCATCAATCAATCTAACCGATGCTCCCCAAGCCTAATAAGGGCAACCACCATCGAGCCAACGACGTTAAACAAGAGCGCTTCTTGGGAGGCAACCCAAGCTAGTAAGTATACTTTTCTTATTTTTATTTTCTCATTATTATTGATGGTTTTAGGTTTTTGTTTCAAGGAGGATGCATTTAGAGATCTATCAAACAGAATTCGAATGAACTTAGCCTAGTTCATGCTCGATGTCAAGCAACATAAGGAAGTACACACGGTTAGTCACCACATTTTCATTCCACAGCCGACTTCTAGACAATTTTGGGCAACCATAAACGTCTAGGTTCGACACAAACATATTCCATCAAGGTGACATTGTTCTTAAACCCTACACTTTTCCTTATGATTTTTAATCCTCATCTCTTTCTTTTTTCCCACCGAGGACGGTGTGATTTAAGTCTGGTGGGGGAAGGATGTTCATCCTATACTAATGCTACTTCCTATATTGTTGACTTGAAACCTTTTTCCACTTTTTACATCAATAATTTTGACATTTTATCGAGTCACATTTTTTTTATTTAGTCAAAACTAGTAGGGGATTATGATCTTATTCTAAAGGTTTATTTGATTTGGATTAACACTCTTATGACTCTTGATTATGCTTGACAAGAACCAAAGTTTGGAAAGACTGTGAGCCGACTCAACAATCCCCCAAGTCCCTATTCGATGGATATTCAGATGATCTAACGTTGTCTCTAACTTTTATAGGACCTAAACCGGACTTAATTTTTAAGCCCTGTGAATTGGTATACATTGGACTAGATCTCTACATTCAAGCCACACAAGTCATTGCACTTCTTTAAGAGTATGTTCCCCTCTCTCTTCCCTTCAATACTAAAAAAAAAAAGGAAGAAAAAAAAAAAGTGAATAAAAGATGAGATGATTTTGATAAGTTTAGAGAGGTAGGTAAATTACATGTGACCTCATTATTCTACTCTTGATTCAAATGATCACACAAAGCTTGGAAGCGAGGGGTAGGTAAATTACCGATGACCCCATTATTCGCCTACATCTTTGATTTAAAAAAAAAAAAAAAAAGAAGAAGTGAGAAAAGGGAGAGGAAAGGATTCATATGAAGAAAGTCTTGCTTGAAGAGAGTCTGCAAGCCATTGATCGATTTTCCCTTGGTAAGATTTCACTTTTTATTATTGCGTAATCAATGTAAAGAGATGACAATGGAGATTCTGGAAACTCTAAGAATTGTGGGATCAAGGAGAGTTGATAACTCTCATGGTGGATTACAAATGAAAGTTCATAATGTCAAGGAGATGAAGAGTGCAAAGACAATATCCCCAAAGATAAGTGAATTCCCATTATTTTCAAAACCTCTTTTCCATGATTTAGTTTGATTATTTGCTTGAAGACAAGCAAAGACTAAGTCTGGGGGAGTTGATAACATCATTGTTTTACCCATTTTAGCTATAGTTTTAGTATGCATTTAGGATGAGTTTGATATGATTCCAAGGCTTTAATGTCTATTATCAAGTATTTTAGGTTTCAAGAAGGTTTTACAGGTTTTATAGCAAAAAGGACCAAAAGGCAAGGAAAATACGTTTTAGGAAAGTTTCAGAGCTTTACAGTACGAGCAACGTTTGAAGAACTTCCAGAACTCACATTTCGACGTACTTGGTGTCTATGGAAAGCTGAGAGTCATCTGTCTCCTCGAAGTGGAATCAAGTCGATCCATTCATTCATCCGGAAGTTATGCCCGATTCACCCGAGACGTACCTTAAACCGACCTAAGAAGAACCATCAAGCCCATGGGCTTTTATTTGAAGGCCTGACCACCGACCACCACGGCGGCCCAGTCCAAGTCTTCACCACCGTTCTAGAAGCCTCCTACGCCGCCCTTGCCATGCACTTATCAAGAGAAGACGTTTCTACCCTTACAAAACCCTAAACCTAGACAGAACCCTATAAATACTCTTCTAAGCCCTAGGGTTTAGGGTGTGCCTTCAAGTGCCCAAAAAAGTGCCTCAAAGGAGCCGACAAACAGAAGAACAGCCACGACCTTCAGCCCTCTCTCGTCCCTCTCTCGTTCCTATTCTAATAACCTAAAATCTAAGGTCAAGTACATGCAGAGCTCCATTGCTTCTACTTCAGCTCCTAAGCCAAACCAACTTCTTGAAGAAGCTATTCCAAACCCAAGGGAGTTTACAGCTAAAGCTCTTAATCTCTATGAAGATGCTGTCACTGAGGACAGTGAGGTTCAAGGTGGGGAGGATTGGTCATTTCTTGAAGTTCAGAGTGAAGATTGTGCAAAGCAGACTGAATCCGGTAGTGCACTCGACCAAGTGCTAGAGCCAGCACTCGACCGAGTGCCAGATCGAGTGCCCGATCGAGTTGAAGACACTAAAGTTGTTAATCCTGCTAGATACATTCCTCCTGCTTACAAACCGCCTCTACCATTCCCAGGACGTTTCAAAGCACAAAAGCTGAAGGAACTCGGGGATATTATTGAGAAAAGGGAAGAGTTGGCTTTGCAACAAGAGAAGGAGTTAGCTTTACAACAAGAGGAATTTATTGAGAAGGAAGAAGTGATGGCTTTGAAGGAAGAGGTTGTAATTGAAAGGAAGGAAGTGATGGCCATTCAACAGGAAGTTGTCATTGAAAAGAAAGAAGAGGAGAGAGGACCAGCTTTGGAACAATATGCCCCATATCCTCTCTACAAAGGCATGTTACTTGACATATCCAAGCAAAAGGCTCAGAATCAAGGCAAGAGAGATCAAGAGGAGATTGGGACAGCTATTGTTCCAACAAAACTTGAAGATCCAGGTCCATTCAATCTACCTTGCTCCATCAGCTACCTTCACTTCAACAAATGCTTGTATGATCTTGGAGCATCTGTTAGTGTCATACCCTACTCTATAGCAGAAAAGCTTGGACACACTGAATTCAAGCCAAGCAATCTTCACATAAGTCTAGCTGATGGTTCACATAAGGATGTGGTTGGAAAATTGGATAGCCTCCTAGTCAAGATAGGCAAGGCAAGAATTCCCACTGATTTCATCATAATAAAGATGGATAAAGAGTTAGAGGATCCAATCTTGCTTGGGATACCATTCCTTGCCACAGCAGGAGCATTCATTGATGTTAAGGAAGGGCTGATAAGGTTGAACATAGCTGAAGGTTTGACCATGAACTTTGATATCACAAATCCACCTTACCAACCAACTATTGGAGGTCAACCATTTAAGATTGAAGATAAAGCTGATTTTGGAGTTTTGAGAGAAGAAGAGACTTCAAAAGCTAAGGTCTCATCTCATGAGGAATCATTTCAACATCTCAAGGGTTCAGTTTAAGAGTTGACTAATCTAGTGAAGGATCTTCAAGTTCAGCTCAACAAGAGGTCTTTGAAAAAGGCAAGAGCAAGACTCAAGTTTAAGAAGAAACATGGTTCAAGTGTCAAGGAAGTAGTGATCAAGAAGGAACACCAAGGTTATCAAGTAGAACCAGGGGGATTTCATCACCTCCTTGGTCTCCAAATCAAGCTTGAAGAGCTATAAGAAGTCAAGCTTAGCGATTTTAAACAAGCTCACTAGGGAGGAAGTCCCTAAGGTATCTCTGTTGAATTGCTTAGAATTTTGGTATTTTGACTTTTGTTTTGGTGTTTTCATGGTCAGGGAAGCAAGGGAGTCTAAACAGAAGAAGAGAGGAACATCTGCAATCCAGCTCGAGACCCCCACTCGAGCACGCACTCGGACGAGTACCAGTCAATTGCCATAGTCGAGTTGCCCGAATCTCCCCCTCCAAGTCAGCAACAAGACCCCCACTACACTTATGAAAGCATAAATGAGGATGTGGACAGCTTCTTCCACTATCCTTGAGGTACCACTATCACATTTCCTTGTAAATATCATTGCATTTCATATTGTGTTTTGTTTTTGGTCTTGAATCCTATTTCAAATTTCTTTCACACAGAGGACTGTGTGATTTAAGTTCTGGGGAGGGTTTGAGATAGCATTTGACATTGTGTTTTGTGTTCTTATTTCAAAATTTTTAGCATAATCATGTTAGTATTTGCATATCATTTAAGGCATAGAAAACCCCTAAAAATTTGAAAATTGTTTGCAAAAATCTTTATAAAAAAAAAAAAGTGTTTATGTAGTTTGCATTGCATATTAGGATCTTGTTTACTATGTTTCATGTAGGACTGTTAAATATTTGCATTAGGGATCTATGATGAGTTTTGCCTTGT
Source organism: Camelina laxa (assembly GCA_024034495.1). NCBI lineage: Eukaryota > Viridiplantae > Streptophyta > Magnoliopsida > Brassicales > Brassicaceae > Camelina > Camelina laxa. The sequence continues at coordinate 10,631,056 of CM043885.1, read as the reverse complement.
TAGCTTGCTAGATTCACCAAACGAGGATCAATGCCCAAGTTAATAGTACTTTGATGCTAGTTGAGTAGCTAGAAACATAAGATTGAACCAAGCCTTGATTCCTGCATTGCATTCGGTCTAAATTGAAGCATGTTGTGATTTGATGCCATTTCCTATTTATAAGAACTTAATATTGACTTACAATTATCAATGTGTGCATTGCTTTAAACTCATGGATACCATATACATACTTGGATCATCTTTCTTCTTTTTACCACTCTTGTTGATCCAAGTAGCTAATTTCCTCATTAAGAATCAGTTTCCCCACCCTTAACTAACCCTTCTTTCAAGCCATGTTTATTCTTGTGTGTGTGAGGCCTATTTTTGGGGTTGAGCTTGGTAGAAAGTATTAGGTTTTGAGCTGACAAGAGTAAAGCCTTGTGTAGTTCTAGTTTGCAATTTTCAAACTAGATAGGACTAGGTGGTTCACTTGTTGGGTTTGGGACTTGGTTGTTTTGAAAAAGAAAAGAAAAGAAAAGAGAAAGAAAGAAAGAAAAGGTTAGAGTCTTTAGGAGGGGAATGTGTTTAAGCAAATTTAAGCTCTAGTGAAAGAACGGGAAGTATAAGATTATTGAAGATGGTTCTGATCAAAGAAAAGAAAGAAAGAAAAGAAGAGTATAGCAAAAAGTTTTTATGTCTTAAAGAATAAGAAGAAAAGAGAACCATAGCAAATAAGAAAGAAACCCCATTCCACTAGGTGATTCAAATAAGAAACCTCTCCTAAGACTTTAAAATCAAAAGAGAAAAGGGTATAAGAGAAGTGAACAAGTTAAAGGGTAGCACTAGGATCATTTGGGATTAGAGTGGTAGGATAAACACTTTGGGTGCCTTTGGGTAGACAAGGTTTTGTTCTTGTATGTGTCTAAGTGTTCTTACCTTTAGCATTCTTCTAAAGCTCAACCCATTTTTATGAGAGAACCTTGATATTGATAGGCCCCACTCTAAAATGAGATCATCACTGTCTCAAAAACCTTTATCTCCAAGCCAAATGAGTTTAAGCATTGCATAAGATTGATTCATAATCTTGATTAATGAATGTTAAAGGAAATGGTTGATTTGAATGCAGGATATCTAAGGCTCAAATCAGTAAAGGTTGTGATAGGCTTGTCTAAAATCTTTAAGTACAGCTCATTCAACTTGCATCATAGTACTAGTAGCTTGGATATTGATTCTAGCTGGTCTATTAGCAAGCTTTAGGAGTTGAGATCCCACTTTCAAACCTCACCTACCTTCTTATGTCTTGTTTACTTGCTTGAGGGCAAGCAAAGACTAAGTTTGGGGGTGTTGATGTTCATATATTTTACCCTGTTTTCCCTTAGTATGTTCACATCTTTTGCATCTTTTGCTATCCATTTTGACCATTATTGCATAGCTTTAGGACTAATCATGCATTAGAGTTTACTTGCATTGCATTTGCATCTTTTCATGCATAAACAGATGATTATGGAGCCTAAGGAGCATGGAAGCAATGTTGAGGAGAAGTGAAGCAATCAAGAGGAGAAAGCAAGAGAGTTAAGGCTGAAGAACCAAGGTCCGGAGTCCCACTCGACTGCCCACTCGACCAGACACTCGAACGTGTGCGGAGAGGGACTGGACCATGTAGAAAGAGCAGAAGAAAAGCCAACTCGACCGGTCACTCGACCGAGCACCAGGTCGAGTTGGCCGAGCCGCCTAGCTATTTTGTCTTTTAGCATTTTTAGGGCTTCCACTACTTTTCCTATAAAAGGACCTTGTACCCTTCAGCCACCAAGAGTCCAGCTTTCTAGATATTCTAAAACCTAGTATTTACCCTTTTGGGAATTATTTCTTTTTGCACTTTTATTTTCTTAGATCTTGTACCTCCTTGAAGGAGAAAAACAAGAGATTCTTCATATTTGTTGGTTTCATAACTTTCAAAATATTGAGAATTCGAGTTTGATTCCTTATTCAATATTGTAGATCTTTGCTTTATCTTTCTATTGATGTAAGTTTCAACATTTTCTGGGTTTATGACTTTGTTGTTCATCATGTGTTCTTGTGAGTAGTTGCTTAGGATCTTGAGGATGGGTTAGGCTGGATTGTGTTTGATTTTTGTTTGATTTGGTCAACCTTGATTGTTGTAGATCTCTTCTAGGCTAGATGTTCTTAATGCTGATCCTATAACCGAGAGGGTAGGATTTGATCTCAAGCCTCTTAGCATCACACCAATGTCTAAGGTGCAAAGATAAGGCTAGATCTAGAGATTATCATTAGGCATGCTAAGAGATTAGATGTCTTGTTTGATTATTGACTATAGATGATCTGTTTCTTAATGCTTGCTTGTATAAGTTCTTTGCTTTGTGAGAACAAGTCTAGAAATATATGAGCTTGATTGTTTTTGCCATGAGAGTGGATTAACATGTTCTAGGAGATCATTGTCTAGAGATTAGCTCAAGTTGTTTGAGATTTGTTGACCAAGTTAGATGACCTCAATCATTAGTCCAGCCCATGAATCCCTCCTCAAGACCTTCCTTGTTTATTGATTTCCTAGCTTTAATCATGTTGTTTGATCGTTGTTTGATTCACTTTTGTATTGCTCAGTTTTGCTTGCATTGCTCTGTTTCTCGTGTTTGTCCAGCTCGACCATGTACTCGATGTACACTCGATCGAGTGCTTGCTCGAGCTCATCCCCAGAATTCTTGTTTATGCTTTGTAGTTGTCCAGTCTCAATTCCTCTTTCATTTTAGTTGCATTTCTGTTGCATTCACTTAGTTGCATGTTCATTGCTTGCCTTGCATTAGTTCATTACTTGCATTACTATAGTTTCTATTTATGTTCTTATTGCATCATTGCTTTGATTAGTCTGTTCTCTTTACTTTTAGCATCTATCTTAGTAGTTTTTACTTTCTGCATTTTATATTTCATCAATAGATTGTTAGTGACAAACATCCTTCATACTTGGCTTGACTTAGACATATATGCACATCCTGATTACTTACAAACTCTCAGATTGGATTGACACCTCTTGTACTACAACAGCATAAGGGGAATTGAAACACCCTGCACTCCATTCATTCATCATCATTAATATCTCATTCCATCATATCATTCACCATCATCCAACTAAAACATGTGTTCCACATTCTTGGCAACAGTAGGTGCTGTGATTGAGGTGAAGCAAGGGAAGATCAGAATTGAGCATGGGGAGCACTTCAAGATGGATTTTGATGTGAAAAAGGGAATTAAGAGGCCAACCATTGATGGTCAAGCTTTTTCCACTAAGACAAAGCAGAGAAAAGTCAAACATCTTGAGGAGGTCAACACCACATTTGCTTAGGAACCTGAACAAGACCTGGAGAATCAATTGAACCAGCTTGCTACAGTAGAGAGGATTCCAGAACCTCTCCCTCCTGGATCCCATGCTTAAAGAGCATGAAGAGTCAAGCTTAGTAACTTAAAACAAGCTCACTTGAGAGGAAGTCCCAAAGGTATCTTTTTATTCTATTTTAATTTCGATCTATTTGTTTTAACTTATTTTCTATTTTTGCATATTTATTATATATATATATATATATATATATACAAAAAGGGGAAAAGGTGAAAAAAGGAAAATTGAGGAACCCGAGGGTCAACCCGACACCGTACTCGACGAGCTTGATCGTGTCCATGCTCGGGTGGCGAGTGGAGTACGAATTCCGCAAGCAAAGCCCACTCTCGGTGGAGCCCAAACCACAAACCCTACTCTATTCAAGGGTTTCGAACCTTTCTCCCTCAGCAGCACCGATAAGTCTTTCAACCCTAGAGCTTTTAGTTTTCCATACTTTCTATTCTCTCTCAAACTCAAGTGATATTTGATTTTCTTTGGGATCTAACTCTATTAACCTCGAAGCTTAAGTTTTCTTCTCAAGGATTCGATAATGGAGCCACACATGAGAACCTACCAAAGGAAGGGAAGAAGATCAATCTCCGCTTCTGCTACAACCGGAGGAGATGCCGTCGAACCTCAAGAATCTCAAGGAAGAGGAAACGTTCTGCATTCCCAACCGCTGGCTGGACGTTTTGCTTCCCCAACCCGATGCTCAACCCGATCCGCCACTCGATCCGGTGCTCGAGCAACCGATCGTGTAGACCATTGAGTTCGCTCACCAAGTTCGATGGCGAGTGCTGTTCGCCGATCTCCTCGACGTAGGGACCTATCTGTGTCCGAGAGAACTGTTACCGACCCCATGGAGGTCGATTCTGATGCTGGTGGAGAAGAGCAAGGGGAGATCAAAACGTTGCGGCTAAGGAGCAGAGCTGCGGTTGCAAGAGGGAAGAGGCCAGCTTCAGAGAAGGTTGAGAGGGTAGCTGAGAGAGCCGCTGAGAAAGAGGATCGAGACACAGAGGAGGAGAACCGTGAGCGAGAGGTGGATTAGAGAGAAAGAACACGTCAAGCTTTGCGGAGGCTAAAGCAGAAGGAGGTGGAGACTCCGGCAAAACTCTTCAAGGTTTTCCGGAAGATGAGTTTCGTTGGTACCCAATACCCTCACCGAGAGACGATGAAGCAGTTGGGGATCGCTAAAGATGTTGAGTTCCTGTTCGACATGTGCCACCTTGGCCATATGATGCGAGGCCACCTTGAAGCTTATGAGGAGGAGACGGTCCACTTTCTCTCCACACTTCGGCTGCACTATTTTGAGGACCACCCGACCCTACTACCCAATGGGGGGATCGGGTTCATCACCTTCTCCGTGAGAAACAAGGAGTACCGGCTCACTTTCAAGGAGATGGAGAAGCTGTACGGTTTCAAAGCTGGTAGTGGAGAAGGAATGGAGGTTAGCAAGGAGGAAATGAGGTCCCTATGGCTGACAATAGGAGACAAGCTTCCCTACAAGTCAACAAGCTCCAAATCCACTCAAATAAGGAGCCCTGTCTTGAGGTATTTTCACAAGTCCCTTGCATGCACTCTTTTTGCTAGAAAACTTTTTGCTAGAAAAGAGACTGGGAATGTGAATGATCATGAACTCCAGCTGCTGGACATTGCATTGTGTGGAGTTTTGGATAATGCTAGGGATGGTACACCACTAGTTGGAGATGTTGCGGATACTAGCATGGTCTTTGTGCTGCTCGATCAGTTCCTCTACCTTAAGTCATGGGCGATGAAGAAAAGAGAAGGAGGCGGAGAGATCTCCATTGGAGGACTGGTCACACCGATTTTGGTGGCTTGCGATGTACCCTTGAAGAGAGTGGTACACGATCCGAGATGGCTGGACGTAGACTACCTCGTGCTGGCGAGATTTTGGCCTATGAGAGGCTTAACGACATGATGCTCTTCAAGTTCATCCATCCAACTGCCGGAGCCGCCCAAATGACCCTGCCTAACGTTATGTGCACCAAAGTCCGGCTGGAGGACAACATCGACTTTGCACCGCCTTTGGAGGAGCTGTACAATCCATAAGAGGAATCTGAAGCTGAGAAGAGAGAGACAACCTGGCAGAGACAGGTAGATAGCTCGGAAGATTTTGACTTTGAGGAGTATGCTTGCTCTCAAAAGGAACCTGTTGGAGTAAGGGAAGCCCACAAGAGGATCGGATGGCTGAAGAAGATGAACAAGTATTTGGTGAGAAAGGTGATAGATCATACCGGTTCGGTGAAGACTATGGGAGGTCAGATCAAGGAGCTGCAAGACAAGGCAAGCTGTGCCTCAGCCCATACCTCGACATACGCACCAACTTGGATTTGTAGAAGCGGACCGCTAGGAGGAATTCGAGGACTGACACCTCCAGAGCCTCACAGAGCATCATCCTACGAGCCCCAAGCTGAGAGAACATCACACGACCTGAAGCATCGTGGAGAAGCCATTCAGACGCCTATCTGATGCCTAACCCGATGGGATTCTCGATGCCTTATCCAATGCACCCATCGAGCACACAATCGGGTGATTACCCAGGACTGTTTCCTCCGCCTTACCAAATGCCATACACGATGCCGTATACGATGCACCCTGCGAGTGGCTATACGGTTGATCATTCTGGACCTCTTCCACCATACCTATCGTACTACCCGATGCCCTATCCGATGAGCTACGCATTACCCCCCTCGATCAACCCCTCGGATGGTGGTCCGAGTAAGCCGTCCATGCATATCACCGAGCTCTCTGACAAGCAAACCCCGGCACCTGCTGAAGCCGGAGACGACCCTGGCTACACGTTGGCGAGCATGGAGGCTGCTGCAACCTCCTTCTTCACCAACCCATGAGGTACCACTTTCATCCAATCTTTGTAAATAACATTGCATTTAGTTTTATTTCATTTTGTGTGATTTTTGGATTCTTTTTCCAACTTTTATTTACACAGAGACTGTGTAATTTAAGTTTGGAGAGGGTTCTAGAATATTTTTAACATTGTGTTTTATTTTCTTATTTCAAATTTTTGCATGCTAGTTTTATTCATTTGAGTCTGCATCTATGTGCATTAAAAAAACCCAAAAAAATGAAAATTTTTAAATAAAAAAAAAAAGAAAAGAAAGAGTTTTCATGTAGTTGCATTTACATATTAGGATTGAGTCTAGTTTGTTTCATATAGAATTGTTGCATATTCATCTTAGGGGACAATGATTAAAACTACCTTGTTTAAAATCAAACCTTAGGATTGAAGCTATAGCCCTTAATCACAGTTCATTGTTCCTAGATCAATCTTTGGAAAAAAAATGAAAAATCTTTGCTTAGAACCTGATGTCTTTTGAATGCTTCCTCCACTTGTTTGAACATTGGAACATCTCTATATTATTGGATTTAAATTGAACTTTAATTGTCTTGCTTATGGAACTTGAATACTTGCTCATGGTAACTCTAAATTCGGGTTAGCACTCCATTTTTACAAATCTTTTGGTTTAACCCGATTCGTTTTTCCTACCCATGAACCCAAACCTTTCTTTCAAACCTTGTTGTGAATTGTTGAGTGAGGCCTTTTTTCATTGTGCTGTAGGTTGTGAAACCTTGAGAGTATTGAGAACGACAAAGAACTGCCTCTTGATATAGCAAGTTAGAATTTGAACTAGATAATAGATTCGGTTTTGAAAGATAAGTGGTTAGTATGTTTATTTGAGGTTGGGTTGAGGAATAAAAAAAAAAACGAAGTCCCTAAGGTTAGAATCAATTAGCTCTAAGTCTCTAAGTAAAAAAAAAAAAAAAAGATCTTGCTATAGTCTCCTAGAAAGAAAGAAAAATATATATATATATATACATATATATATTAGGAGTTTAGCAAACAAAATAAAGAAAAAAATAATAATAATAAAAAGAGCTAGAAGTTTAAAGTTTAAACCTTAGAGAGTAAAAAAAAAGAGTTAAAATCAAGGATGTGGGTAGTTTAATTCTAGGGGGTTTGACAAAAAAAAAAAAAAAAAAAAAAGTGAATGAGAAAAAGGTAAATTATCAAGAGTTAAGTTTTGTATACCCAAATTGTTCTCAATCTTAGATAGTTTTCACAACTGTCTATCATTCCTTCTTTTGAGAGAAAACCATCCAAAGAATTTGTTTGAAACCACCTTTCTAAAAAGCCTTACCCTTGAAACCGATTGAGCTTGAATCACCTTCCATTTGCAAGAATTCGCCAAACACTTAATTGAATGTGAAAGAGATGTTCTTCATTTTTGGTTGGAGGTTGAACAAGATCGATGCATGGTAATAAGTATACAAAAATATTTGTAAGTAAGTTGATTGATTTTAGCACCATTAAACTATCTTTAAGGACTATAGCTTAAATCCTTCGCTTAGCATAAAAAAGTTATTAGTCCCCGTTTTTAAACCGCACCCTCCTACTTCCTTGCTAGAGGACTAGCAAGATTTAAGTTTGGGGGTCTGATAACTCTCTAATTTACATGTTTTTAGCATCCTTTTTTATCCATATTTTGCATTGTTCATACCCTTAACTTCGCATTTTTAGGTCATTAATTGTAGAAATTCCCTTTTAGGCCATTTAGGGTGTTGCATTTTTTTGCATTTGCATATTTTGGATGAAAACAGGTGCTTAAGAACCTAAAATGGGGAAAACAAGGACAAACCCGAGCATGTACCCGAAGGAGCCATCGAGCTGGAAGAACGAGTCCGAGCCCCAACACAATCGAGGAGGATTCAAGAGCTGAAAGAACAACCCGAAGATCTACCTGAGGAGTAACCCGACCTCATCCTCGTGTACCCCATCAAGTAGACCCTCGGGCAGGACTGGGAAGCTAGGTCAAAGGGGTTTCCATATATAAATCCCTCCTCTCCTACCTCGCAAACGAGCATGCCGCAGGCCCTCAAACCAGAGAGCGAGAGCTTCTGTGAGAGAACTGAGCGACTCAAAACACTTTTCTCCTTTTGTTAAATTTTATTTCATAACTTTTTATCATTTCTTTAGATTTCTATCTTGTATTCTTACTCCTTTACTCTACCGTTTATTATAATGCAATTTACGTTCATATATGCTGTTATGTTTCTTGCTATGATTTCCGAGTAGTGTAGTAAAGTTTCTAGAGATGGGATTGATGATTTTGTGTTCTTGATCGGTTAGGATGTCTTAGTTGATTGTATTTGTTTAACAGATTTCCTTCTAGATTGGTGTTCTTAATGCTGTCAACAAACCGAGAGGGTGAAATTAGATCTAAGGTGTTTTACCACTGAGAGGTGTAGATGAGATGATTGAATCTACCAATGCTAGAGGTTTACTCACTTAGCCTAAGAGATTAGATGAGTAATAGGTTTACTGACAATAATGAATCAGATCTTATTCCATGCTTGGTCATGTTTCTCCAACGAGAGTTGGGTAGGGGAGTGATCAAGGTTGATTGTTTCTATCACGAGAGTGTTTTAACAAGATTACATTGTCTAGGAAATATTTGGTTGAGGCATGTAAGACATTTGTACTGGTCAGGAATACTTAGGATTCAATTACCCCATCCTTAGAAGCTTTTGTATCTTAATTGCCTGCATTTTCATTAATCACTCGATCTTTATCCCGAACAGGTACACGATCACCTGCTTCGAGTAACCCCTCGAGTTGTTCATACCATCTTTACTTACTCGATTACCCCACCCGATTATGTACTTTAATGCTTGCATCGAGTGCTTAGGTCGTGTGGTTCTTTGTTTATATTCCTTTCTTTTATAATTGTAGGATTGTTAGATCAAAACCCTTAATTGCTTGGCTTGACTTGCATTGTTCTGACTGACTGCATCCTTCCTGCTAGCATAAACAACCATTTGGATTGATAACCCTTTGTACTACAACTGCATAGGGAATTGATACCCTGGTGAAAACCTGTTTATCAACCTTTGTTGTAACTTCTCCCATAACAAAGCCGCATTACATTCACACCTACCACATGTGCAAACTGGCAATTCAACATAATTTATTTGTTCCTCCCACAAAGTGACTAACTCTTTATAATAAGTAGTGACATTAAGAGAGCCTTGTTGTATAGTACTCAATCGCTGCTCTATCTCATAAACCCTTGGTGCATCATCCTGCTTAAAACAGGATAATAGATCTTTCTAAATCGCTTCAGCAGTAGGCATGAACAACAAACTTTGGCTAATCTTTTTAGAAACATAATTCATCAACCAAGTTGCTACCATATCATTTAGGAATAGTACCGTCTATGAATCCGAGCTTGTTTCGAATATTTAACGCCATACAAACAGAGCGACGTCAAGAGTGAAACTCAGATCCAGTAGAGAGACAATCGGAGACAAGGACAAGTCCGGCATGATCTGCTGCATGCAAATAATACGGATTCTCATATTGATCGGAGTGATGAGGAACATTTCCTTGATTTACTGTTTGATTTTGAGTTATCGATCCTATTTCTGATGATGAAATTGAGAAAGACGAAGAGGATTTGTGTTGAATTGATGGATTAAAAGAGAAAACAACAGATCTAGGTCAAAGAAAAGAAAACGAAATCGTGAAGAAGAAGATGAAGCTTGCAAATAAGAGAAATGAAATCACAGCGAAACAGAAAGGAATGATGAAATCGAGAAGTGCTGTTGAGATTGAACAGCTCATGATCATTGAATTGAGCTTTGATTCAGCTTGACGAGGAAGAAGAATGAGAAACAATGGCGGAAGCTTGCTTAGTTTGTTAGAGTATTGTTTGCTCTGATACCATAACAAGAATACAAACTAAATAAATTGATATCTCTCATTAATGATAAAAGTGTATCTACAAGAGTATTTATACTAGATACAAATATAACTAACTCTATACAGTATACTCTATCTATACAAGTGTAGAATATTGTATTTACATATAATTACATACTTATTATCCAATAGAAACATATATAGAAGATACAAAATTTGATATAGTTTGCACAATTTGACTATTTTTCTTGTACATTTGTGCTGTAAATTTACAACATGGTCATCAAAAAGTAATCAATAAATACATTTACGAGATAAATCTTATTATATAAAAGTTGGTCGACTCTCTCTATAATAACTTTTAGTTTGCATCATCCGCGGTTGGGAAGCCTTTGTTTCATTTTTGATGTTCTTTGACACAGCAAAATCACATAAATTCAAATATAGCCAAAACAAATAGTCAATTTAATAACGATTTTTTCTTATTCTTTTGTTGTCAAACATTTGTAAAGGAGAAAACTAACTAATGTGCCATGAACAGTGAAAAATCTTTTCAAATGTGCCATGACCAGTTACACCTTTCCAAATCTGTCATGGCAATGGCATTGGGTATGAAACGTATTACAAAAATATCCTTCATCCTAACATTAGTGAAAAAAAAAAATGAAAAAAAAAAGAACAAAAAATTAACCTTCTTACCTTCTCACGCGTGTATGTTTTTCCGGTGTGTCGCGGGTCTGTCTTTTCCGGTGTCTGTCTTTTCCAGTGTGTGTTGTGGGTCTGTCTTTTCCGCTGCATGTGTTTTCCGGTGTGTGTCGCATTGTTGCATGTGGTAGTCTTTTGTAGACCAACCTTTGTTGTCGTCTGTAATCGTTTGTTATGGACTAGATCTAGAAAATTGATTGTTATGGACTAGATATAAAATCATTTATTGTGGACAAAATATAATCGGGTGGTGGACAACCTAAAAACTCAATGGACAAAATCGGTGTTTTTAGTATTGTCTATCATGAATATGAAAATTGTCTATCATTATGTTTATGTATGTATACATTTTATTTTCAAATCACTTTTAATATGTAGCCAAATGATGAATTGTTTTGGTCTATTACTTAATTGTTTAATGAATTTACACAAATGATGGACAACTAGTATGAATTTGCTGTCCACTTTGTTTTGGTGGACTAGTTCCAATATAAATATGTTGTCCACTTTATTTTGGTGGACAAGTTTCAATATAAATATGTTGTCCACCATTCCGTAAAATGTTTTTTATCATGCGTCCGTCTTTCCACCCTCGAAACAAATCTTAATTACAAGGGCAATCTGATAAAATTGAAACTGCCATGTTTAATGAATATGGCAGATTTGAAAAGGTTTTATGAATATGACAAATTTGAAAAGATTTAAAGAAATTGTGGCATAAATGGCTAAAATCCCTTCGTAAAGTGTCGATTAAACATTGTTAAATAAAAAGTGGGTTTTAACTACTCGTATTACTATAGGATATTTAATAGTAAGACTGAGAGTTAAATCATGTTTTTGGAACATGAAAGCGTGAAGAACTAGTATACGTTCATATATTATTTATTTTGCGCGTAGATAATTTTGTATTGTAAATAGTGCACTAGCATTTATTTTGCGCATAGATAATTTTGTATTGTAAATAGTGTATTATTTTTACTATAGAAAAAAACTAGTTTAAAGTTACAAAAGTTTGATAATTTTGAAATATTAACACAGCGCCCCAAAAGTTTCACAATGGAAAACAGATATATTGAGAAATAATTACTAAAGATAATAAAATAAGTTACATAGGCTAGGCACACACACCATGGCATAATCTAGAAAATAAACATAGGTTTCTCTAACTAACACATAAGCAGAAAGTCTACTGAAATATAAATACATACAGACTGCATTGTTTAATTTTTAGATCAAAAATATGGGAAGCAATCCCTATATATAATAAACATCCTAATAATGATAGTACTCTCATATATATCTAGTTTCCATACAAGCAGTAAAAAAAATAAAACATCATTTAAAGGAAGTGAGCGAATGTGCTGTTCATGAGAGCATTGGCCATGATGTGATTAGTCTTCTGTGTTGGGTGAAATGAATCCCAAAATACATACTTGTCTGTGTTGGTACATGTGAATGGGTTGTTCCTTTGGCAACCATATCCCATCTCAAACATCCCCGTGGCACAGCATGCTGCTCCCACCACCTCGAACCCTTCATTTTTTTCCACCATTCAAACAATTAATACATATATAGTATAAAACAGAGAAGATAATGAAGATAATACTTACCAAAAGAGGAAGGGTTCTTGATGATTCGCATAAATGGTTCATAGGGATTTGAGAAAACGACGTTGGAACCAGGAAGCTCTTTGTTCAGCTGCTCAACCAGCTTCTCAAGCTTTCCGTTGAACTGAACCGCTATATCGTTGTAGCGTCCAACGCACTCGCCTCCCGTGCCAAGGTTGGTGGCTCTCTCTAATGGCATGCATCCCATTGGAGGCAATCCACCTAATGAGATCTTCCTAGCACCAAGTTCGTGTAACTTCTTCACAAAGTCTTTGGCTATTCCAGCTAGAAAATCTTGGTAAAGACCAACAGAGTACTGCGAAGAACGGCCAGGAAAAGCGAAGTAATTCTCGAGAAAATCGTTGGTCCCTATGCTTATGAGGTATAGGGAGTCGTTTATGGTGTCTGTAGCTTTGTCTTTTCCTTGGTATGCTTTTAGTTTTGTTTGGTATTCTTGGTAGTATTCGAGTTGTTTCCATAGAGGTAGTACTGACTGCAATCGCCATCAACGAAATATATGACTAACAAATGTTGGAAAATATCCCTAAATAACCTTTCTAATCAATATCATCGATATTTTTGTCTAGACATTAGATTTATCCGATAATATGAAATTTAAATGTTATTTTATATAATGAACACATGCATTTTAGTAGTGGAAAAAAAAATCTGCTAGATTTTAGAAGAATAAACAAGTATGATGGCACCATAAATGTCCATAAAGACGATTTTATCTATGTAACGTTACCAAATAGTATATGTAATAAATACAAGGGAAATAAATTAAAGTCCGTACCAAAACATCAGAAGTGGCGTTGTCATAGCCAGTAGCCGCGGAAGCAAAGGTGACACCTGTTGCAAAATCTGAAATGTTGTAAGAAGGATCCAAGTATGCCGGAATTATCGGTTTAAGCCCTAACGCTTCGGACATAAAATCCGTTGCAATCTTTCCGTTACAAAACCGTCCGGTTGGCTTCCCACCAACAAAGTCCCGTCCATATGGCTCAAAGTTGCTTCTTGCAACCGTTGGGATATAGTTGTTGTTCCCAGCATCTACGGAAGAATCGCCAAACACTAGAATCGCCGGTATTTTACCTGCAAACGTTACGGTCAGCGGCGACAAAGTTATTAAGAAGAGAATTGTGAAGAGACTTTTGAGGTGTTCCATGGTGTTAATGTGTGGTTTTTGATTGTGATAGTGTGATTCCATGAGCTGTACATGAATAGCCTCTCTTTATAAGAGAAAATATGAGTGTTTGAAATGTGGTTTCATTAAATAAGGAGAGGTTTGTTGTGTGTGTTTCAATTAATGCTGGAAAATTCTGGTGAGAAATTATTAATTTCAGCACTATCTTTTGTTTGGTCACTTGCCGCTCCATCAATACTGCTCTCTTTTACCGTTGGATTGACTTTGTGTGTGTCCTCTTTAAATTTTTGTAGTTATATGATTAGGAAGTATGACCAAATTGGAAAATATTAACATTCTAATTCTTGGGTTAGCGGTTTCAGTTTAAAAGGAATCATCTGTCGAGCCTACATACTTTTAATCGATAAGGGTCTACATATCTCATCCCATTAAATCAAGTTGGTTCAATCTTTAAAATTAAAATACTTTCAAAATGATGTTTTGGATTTAAACATTACTAGGTTTGGACCCGCACCTACGTGCGGGGTTAATTTCAAAAGCTAAATCTATTGTAAATTTGTAATAATTGTAAAACTTATTTTCTTAACATTCATAATCCAAAGTCATATTAGTTTAGTATTCGATTTGTTTTTAACTCAGTTAGAAAAAAAAAAAAAGAAAAATAATTTGATTTGTTTTTGTTATCATTAAAGACATCTTAAAAAGTAAGAAAAATGTGATATGTTTATTACGAAAAAGAAAATCCTTTTCGTCCTGATGTACCATTTTTTCATCTAATAACCGTAGTTTTAATAATAATTTACTCATTTGAGAGTATATATTTTAGTCCAATAAATAAAGAAATATGTAAAAGATTGAGATCCGCATATAGGTACAAAGTTTTATAAAACATTCATAACCGGAACTTATATCAATTGGGTATTTTGTTTGCTTTTTGGTTGGGTTTCAGTGTAGTTTATTAATGTTTCAATACTAAAATTCAGAACAAACCAATAGTTGGATGCAATCATGTTTCAAGTGTCTGTGTTAAACAAATACAAAAATTTAGGGATGAGCGTAATTCTCGTTTCGTTCTATCATGTACCTATTTTGGTCTACACTCGTTGACAAATTTCCATCGCATTAGGAAATGTATTACCAATACAGAAGAACCCCGATATATGGGACATATGTTGTATTTCGATTGGAAAGTGTACATGACGGACAAAAAAAAACACAAATCTTGAATGAGACAAAATCAAATATAATTAAAAATATATATTTATACTATATAATAAAAATAAGAAAAATGAATTTACTTCTTTGTTCTTGTTATATAAATTTGGCTCATCTATATAGGATTAGGTTTCTTTCCTTTGAAATTTTAACTATTATAGAAGATACTTTAATGTGCGTTATTTTTCTTTTTTATATTTTCTCATGCTAGATAAATGTGGGGAAAATATTACATATATAGTTGCAAACGTTAATTTACATGTTCTAAGACTTGCTTTTAAAAATTTGTGTTCCCATAATCCCATCTCGTCTCTCTCCATCCTGTACCACGTAATTTATATTATCGTCCCATTCCTTCAAAATCATGTTCCAAATTTTGTTTTCATACCTCAAATCATTCCACATGTCTAATCTTGCTGCAAAATAGCATTAATTATACTTATATTAGTCTGAAAAAAAACAAATCTTCAAATTTTATTAAGGAAATTCTATTATGTTCTTTAGAGTGTCACGACATCTCTTAGAATACACCAACAATCTACTTTAAATCCTCTAGTAATATATAGTATTTAGTAATGAACTCTAACTTTACACTTATGGCCTACCAAATATGTTTAACCAAATGAAGCCCAATTACCAAATCCCCTGGCCAAGCCCAATAAATTAAACCAACAAAAAAAATAAATGGCTTTTTGGACATTGATTCGTTGACTCTCCGACCAAAAACAAAAAAAGAATACTGGAAAAGGGAAAGTGGCTTGAAGAGACAATTTCTTTAACCTTCCTCCAATCAAACATCTAAAATCTTAATTCATCAGAAATTAATCGAAGCGAGTGAGTACAACACCTTCTGTGTTACTCTCGGATTAATAATTATTCATTCGTATTTATCTAACTTTTGTTTTCTACCTCCTTATCAGATGGATTTCTAGGGTTTCTGCAAGCAATCGAAACGGCTTCAATTGCTATCAATCCATATCAAAAGAGAGATTAGTCTCGCGATTCATGACCCTTGAAAGCTGAAGCAGGTTATCCTTATTCATATCTGAAAAGTAAATCTGTGAAAGACCTGAATCAGCTCTACGTTCATGACTTATGCAGATTCATTTCATGTTTTTTTTTTTTTCAAGCATTCAAGTGTATTCAACTTGAGTCTCTTGCAAAATTTGGCTATTGTCTCTTACATCATAACGAAGTCTCTCCCAAATCAACATGTGCATTGCCAAAGATAAGCTAACTTATGCTACTGCCTAAAAATGGTAATCATTCTTTTATAGTTGTTTAGAAATGAGAAAATTTGACAATAACGATGAAGGTTATAATTTATGAACACCATTAACGAATATATGTAATAGGAAGAACGAAATCAGCCTTTTACATCCTTAGGCTACTCATTCTTATTTTCACAGGCGTAATTTTCCCATCCTTCGTCTTCTCAAGGACCATTGGAGCAATGTATTCCTTCATTGTAAAAGAATTTCAGCTAATTAGGGTAGCCTACAAAATAAGAGTATTGGTATTAGACAATCCATATCTAGCATTTCATATCTAGGAGATTACCATTATCACATTACTAACAACTATAAATATATAATTACTTATATAGATTTATAACACAAATCGATCGAGTCTCATTTTTCATCAGCTTATATTGATAAGTATTTAGTTTATTTTAGGATAGAACTTACACATTCATGAGCCAATAGTGACTTGGTTTCTCGGCCTTGTTTTGATGTTCCCAAGGTATGTGAAACCTGTAACTTTCTATGAAAATTCATGAGTGAATCCATCATTGGTGGCCTTCTATACTTATAAGGTGAGTTTAAGAATTGTATTGTAGGTTTTGATGTGTTTGGTTGTATCAGACGTCTAGTTTGGTATTTATATAAGTAATGGAAGAGAAATTGTAGAGGATGTTTAGGGGTTTGATTGTTCTATTTTTCAATTTATGTTTTTTCGAAAGTGAAAGATTTGGTTAGTGAAACACATTTTTTTGGTGGTATGGTGATGAAATGGATGAAATGATGAGATACGAATGAATGGATGGCAGGGTGTTTCAATTCCCCTTATGCAATTGTAGTACAAGAGGTGTCAATCCAATCTGAGAGTTTGTGAGCAATCAAGATGTGCATAAAGGTCTAAGTCAAGCCAGATGTAAAGGATGTTTGTCACTAACAATCCTATTATGAAATGCAAAGTGCAAAATGTAAAGCTAGAAGAACTAGATGCTAAATGTAAATGGAACAGAATGATTATAACAGTTATTAAGCTAGAACAGAAGTGATGTTCATATATTTTACCCTGTTTTCCCTTAGTATATTCACATCTTTTGCATCTTTTGCTATCCATTTTCACCATTATTGCATAGCTTTAGGACTAATCATGCATTAGAGTTTAGTTGCATTGCATTTGCATCTTTTCATGCATAAACAGGTGATTTTGGAGCTTAAGGAGCATGGAAGCAATGCTGAGGAAGGAGTGAAGCAATCATGAAGGGAAAGCAAGAGAGTTAAGGCTGAAATAACAAGGTCCGGAGTCCAACTCGACCGCACACTCGACCAGACACTCGACCGTGTGCTGAGGAGGACTCGACCGAGTGGACAATGCACGAGAGAAGCCAGCTCGACCTGCCACTCGACCGAGCACAGGTCGAGTTGACCGAGCCGTTGACTATTTTGTCTTTTAGCATTTTTAGGGCTTCCACTCCCCTCCTATATAAAGCCTTGTACCTGCAGCCACAAGAGGAGTCAGCTTTTTAGATATTCTTAAAAACCTAGTATTTACCTTTTTGGGATTTATTCCTTTTGCTTTTTATTTTCCTAAGATCTTGTACTTGAAAAAGACTAAATTTCTCATTATTGTTAGTTTAATAACTTTCTTAATATTGAGAATTTAAGTTTCATTTCTTTTTCAATATTTTAGATCTTTGTTTTATCTATCTAATGATGCAAGTTTCAATCTTTTCTGGGTTTATGATTTTGATGTTTATCATGTGTTCTTGTGAGTAGTAGTTTAGGATCTTGAGGATGGGTTAGGCTGGGCTGTGAATGAGGTTTGTTTGGCTTGATCAAGCTTGATTGTTGTAGATCTCTTCTAGGGTAGATGTTCTTAATGCTGATCCTATATCTGAGAGGGTAGGATCTGATTTCAAGCATCTTAGCATCACACCAATGTTTAAGAGGCATAGATAAGGCTAGATCTAGAGCTTACCATCTTGTTTGCTAAGATTAGAAGTTTTGTTTGGTATGAGACATATTTCGTACTGCCTGCTTGTGTAGATTCTTTACTATGTGAGAGCAAGTCTAGAAATGCATAGGTTTGATTGTTTCTTGACCATGAGAGTGGGAGAAACTTGTCTTGGATTCATATGTCTAGAGATTAGCTCATGTTGTTTGAGATTTGTTGATCAAGTTAGATAGCCTCAATCATTAGTCCAGCCCATGAATCCCTCCTCAAGTCCTTCTTTGTTTATTGATTTTCAGTCTTAATCCTGTTGCTTGATTGTAGTTTGATCTGTCTTTGCATTACTCTGTTTTATTGCATTGCTCTGTTCGCGTTTAGTCTAGCTCGACCACTCACTCGACCTACACTCGGTCGAGTGCTGGCTCGAGTTCATCCCCAAAACTCTGTTATTTATGATTTGTGATTGTCTTGTTTCATTCCTGTTCCATTTCTGCTGCATCCATTTAGTGTCATGTTCATTATTGTCTTGCATTTGTTCTTTAGCTTAGTTTCTGTTTCTGTTGGTTGCATCATTACTGTCTTAATCATTCTATTTCATTTGCATTTAGTTCTTAGTTCATTTAGTTTACCTTCTGCACTTTACATTTTCATCATAGGATTGTTTAGTGGCAACATCCTTTTCATCTGGCTTAAATTAGATCTTTATGCATATCTTAACTGTTTACAACCACTCAAATTGGATTGATACCCCTTATACTGCAACTGCATAAGGGGAATTGAAACACCTTACCAATCATTGCATACATTCATCATCATCCATTCCATCTTGACCTGTCCACCATAAAATACCTTGTTTCAAGAAGTAGAAACTATATTAATGCAAGTATTAAACAGAACAGTAACGGAATGCAACAGAAATGCAAATATAATGAAACATGAAGTAAGACAGGACAACTACAAATCAGAAACCAAAGTTCTGGGGATGAACTTGATCGAGTGTAGATCGAGTGTAGGGTCGAGGTAGACAAACACGAGAGAACAGAGCAACCCAAGAAAAACAGAGCAATATGAAAGCAAATCAAACAACAAGCAAGCAGCAGGATTAAGACTATGAAATCAATAAACAAAGAAGGCCTTGAGGAGGGATTCATGGGCTGAACTAATGATTGAGGTCATCTAACTTGGTCAACAAATCTCAAACAATATGAGCTAATCTCTAGACAATATTTTCTAAGACATGTTTAATCCACTCTCATGGCAAGAATAAATCAAACTCATGCATCTCTAGACTTGTTCTCACACAGTAAAGAATCTACACAAGCAGGCATTAAGCAATATGCCAAATACCAAACAAGACCTCTAATCTCTTAGCAAGCCTAATGGTAAACTCTAGATCTAGCCTTATCTATGGTCCTTAAACATTGGTATGATGCTAAGATGCTTGAGATCAGATCCTACCCTCTCAGATATAGGATCAGTATTAAGAACATCTAGACTAGAAGAGATCTACAAAAATCAAGCTTGACCAAATCAAACAAACCTCAAACATAATCCAGCCTAACCCATCCTCAAGATCCTAAGCAACTACTCACAAGAACACATGATGAACATCAAAGTCATAAACCCAGAAAATGCTGAAACTTGCATCAAATGAAAGATAAAACAAAGATCTACAATAATGAAGAAAGAATCAATCACAAATTCTTAATATCTTGAAAGTTATGAAACCAACAAAATACAAGAATCTTATGTTTTTTCTTTCAAAAGAAGGTACAAGATCTAATAAAACAAAAGTGCAAAAGGAATAATTCCTTAAAAGGTAAAAACTAGGTTTGAGAATATCTAAAAAGTTGGCTGAAGGGTACAAGGTCCTTTTATAGGAAAAGTAGTGGAAGCCCTAAAAATGCTAAAAGACAAAATAGCTAGGCGGCTTGGCCAACTCGACTTGGTGCTCGGTCGAGTGACTGGTCGAGCTGACTTCTCTTCTGCTCCTTCCACTCGGTCGAGTGGGCGGTCGAGTGGGCGGTCGAGTGGGACTCCGGACCTTGGTTCTTCAGCTCTAACTCTCTTGTTTCCTTCTCTTCTCAGCTCCATTCTTCTTCAGCAATCCTTCCATGCTCCTTAGGCTCCAAAATCACCTGTTTATGCACGAAAACATGCAAATGCCATGCAACTACACTCTAATGCATAAACATTCCTAAAACCATGCAAAAGGGGCCAGACTAGATGGTAAATAATGCAAAAGAAGTGAAATTACTAAGGGAAAACAAGGTAAATTATATGAACATCAGTTAGTTTTGGAAATGCTTTTGATTTGAGATGTTATTGTGGAGGATGTTTAGGGATTTGACTGTTCTAATTTTTTTGAAAATTTGGTTGAAAGATTGATTACATAATTGTGTGCGAGTAAATAGCTAATTTTGAAAGAGTCTTGATATGGTTGGTTCCTAATTCTCCGTAATACAATAATATTTATTGTGATCTATTAACATATTAATTTCCCTAATTATTTAATTGTATTTGTTCACATGTAGCTGTACAGGTATCTGTTTGGAAATAATTGTATTATAAACCAGATCCGAATAGATTAATACCACACATCTAAAGATCTGCGTGTTTGTATTCAATTAGATTACCTCTTGGCCCTCAAATATTTTTTTCCTTGTTCTTTATTTTTTTTTTATTTTGTAGGGACATTGTATGGCATATTGGTTTTATTGTTTTTTTTTTTTATCTAAGTGTGCTTCTCTTTTAATAGTATAGATGTTGTCTTTAAAATATATAAAAAATTATAAAACTAGGATTCTTGAATCTGTAAAGGACACTAGATTTGATTTCCATCGAGTGTCTTAATCAAATTGAAACAATAGTTTGTGAATTAACAAGGGATACAGATTTCTTTACGTAAATGACAGATACTTGAATTGCATTTAGAAACTAACAGATGTCTGGGTAGATTTTATATATTTATTTATGGGAAAATTAGAAAAAAATGACATGTTTTTAAAAAAATGTCCATATACACTTTAATTTTTTAGGTTTGGTCATATTTTATAATAATCAAAATCCAGTTTTGCCCTCAATTTATAAAAAACTTAAAAAAGAAAAAATGTATAAAGTTAATATATAAGTAATCGTTAAATTTATTTCCTAGAATAATCAGTAAACAAAACAAAATCTTAAACCTCTAATTGGAAAAGAGACTTCACGAAATCGTAAATTATCCAAACCCTTTTCCTTTCTCTTCTTTCTTGTTTTACGAAATCGTAAAAAAAAAAAACTTTTATATCGACAGCGGCGGTGACTGGGTTCCTCTTGTGGTCGCGATTCATCGACGGAAGTATATTTTTATTCTCCTTTTAACTCATCTGGGCAAAGCTTCGGTGAAATCGTTAAAAAACAAAAAAAAACTTTGGTGATATCGACAGCGGCGGTGACTGGGTTCCTCTTGTGGTCGCGATTCATCGACGGAGGTGTGTTTTTATCCTCCTTTTTACTCATCTGGGCAAAGCTTTATGTTTGTTTCGTCTTCCTTTTTATTTGTCTTCCTCTTGTTATTGCGAATCATCAATTTTCAGTTTCCTCCCACTAATCGCTCAATTTTGTTTGCTTCTCTTCACAACATATTAAATTCTTCAGCATATTGTAGTGTAAATCTTTGTAGTTTTATCATATTGATTTAGTTAGTTTTAAAAGTATCAATTTTTGTTGCATGTTGATTATTTATGCTCTTGATTTAACATTACTTCTTCCTCCATGTTTGATCTTTAGTCGATAACTTCCGGTGAAAAGTGTGAAAGTTAAATGGGTCAATTTCTTAATTTTACCAAATCGGGTAAACAAATTCCTGAATTTTAAAAGACATCTAGATTTTTTAAGTTTTAAAAATCTCAAATTAGTTAGTTTTAAATTTCTGAATTTTAATTGCATTTAGGTTTCTTGTGCTCTTTATTTTACATTCCTTCTTCATGTTCTTGTTTTCATTTTGTGTGAATGATTATTAGACAAATGTGTTTATTTGACATGTCAGGTGCACTTCGATTTAGTTTCTTGGTTCTTTGGTTGCTGGGTTCTTTTATTGTAATAATTTTTTATTTGACATGTCAGGTGCACTTCGATTTAGTTAGTTTCTACGTGGATGAAAAATCAGGATCAATCGGGATGATAAACGAAGGTACTTTCATACATTTTGAAATAATAAATTAACTCAGGATAATTGTGATTCTTGATTATTGTGATTCTTGTCATGCGAGCTATACTTAACAACTCTTAATCTTGTGTTTGATTTAATTGTTCTTAATCTATTGTTCAGGCGTTGAAAAGGAGTGTCCTAAACGCATTTTCAGATATGGTGATGAACCACAAGTGAAGCAGATAAACAATAGCTGCAGAATGTCTATCTTGACAAGAATCAAGGATGCTCTGCCAACCGAGTATAAGCAAGTGAAGAGTGATCCTGTCTTTGCAAATTTGTTTGCCATCTACGAAAATGGTTTAGGGTACTCTGCTCGTTTGATACACAGCATCATGTGTAGGCAGTTGATCACAGATAAGAAACATGAGCTTTGGTTTGTGTTTGGAAGGAAGCCAATGAGATTTTCGATGCAAGAATATTATGCACTCACTGGACTCAAATGCAAGGATGATTTCAGGTTAGATTAGAAATCTTGGAATGAAGACAGTTGGAAGAAGGACAAAGGTTTTTCGGCTAGACTATTGAAGAGAGATGGGGAGATTACCATTAAGAGGCTGATGGAAGTGCACCTAGTAGAAGCTCCCAAGTGGGAACCTGAAGACAAGCTAAGAATTGTATATGTGTGCGTCATAGCTGGTTTGGTAATGGCTAAGGACGAGAAGAAAAAGATTCCTCTCTCATACATCAAGTTAGTGATGGATCTTGATAAGTTGAGAGCTTATCCTTGGGGTTTACATTCTTTTGACTACCTTGTGACCTCGACCATGGACACAAGAAAGGAGTTGAAGAAGACCAACAGTTATATTCTTAATGGCTTCTCCTTTGCACTTCAAGTATGGGTTATGGAAGCCATTCCGGTGATTGGAGAATTTTTGGGAGAAAAGATCAACAAGGAATTCACAAACGATGCTAGATGTTCTAACTGGAAGGGAGCTGCGAAAGTGTCTTATCAAGACATTATCATCATAGAGCAATCGTTTGGACCAAAGTTTAGTAATTTATTTTCTCTATTCTTCTTTAATTGTCATGGTCTGTATATGGTTCTGTTTTTTAACTATTGCTTAACCAAAAATTTTGTTACTGTTCTTTTGGTAGGATATCGTCTATCCATTCATCTCGTGGTCAAGAAATTTTGACATAGTCGATGATATAGAGTTTTTTAGGCGTGATGAGATCAATGATGTGGGAGTCAAAAACGTAAACGATTTGGTGCAATCTGGTTACGATTTTAGAGACCATGAGTGGGGTCATGTTGAAACTAATGATGTTGAAGAAGAGAAGATAAAGGAGGTTGTAAATGAAGATGAACATGTTGAAAAGGAAAGTAATGGAGACAATCAATTTTCTGGGCTGGAGAGTAGCGAGAAGAAGCAAAATGTAAATGTGGGATCATCAAGCACGAAGAAGAGAAAGACGAAGCAGATTGATCATGGTGCAGAGAGTAGAAAAATGCAACTCCTATGTCAGCGAGCCGCAACGTCGGGCACTCATGGCTTTGATGAAGAAATGAAGTCATTCATTAAAGGTATGTTTGAAGCTTCTTTCAAGCCTTCTAAAGAAGAAATAGGCCAGCGATTGAAGAAGATGGAGGATGATGTATCAGAATTGAAGGAGATATTATCGACTCTAGCATCCACTTCTACACAAGCTACACCACAATCCTTTAAACCAAAAGATGTGGTAAGTCAATAAATAATTTATATGCTTTGGTGTTGCGTATGTAATGATTTTGTCAAACTTATTGATTCTTATTTTTGACACATGGAAAATCACCATCCGTTCAACCAAAGAGTTTGGTACGTAAAAAGTAACTTGGTAAAACTTGTCTTCGATTTAATGTTTGGAAATCGGCTATGTTTTTTTGTTTTTTTTTAAACATTCGGCTTTCTAAGTTATTTGAAAATATTCGGCTAATTGTAAACTTATGTATTGTATTGTAAACATTAAACTTTGTTTGGATGTATTTGTTTGTAAACATTAAACTTCGTTTGATCTTTTCATTGACATGAAGACAACTTTGTTTTCGATGATTTGTTCACCAAATCGGATGCCATAGACCTTAATATCGAGAGTCAAGATTTATTGAGCACTCAAGCTTTCTTAGAGAAAACATTAGGACATCTTTCCTAAAAACCTCGTGTACCCGATGTTGATCCTACAGATGCGGGAAAGTATGAGGAAGATGCTGATTTGGTTTTTGTATCCGATGTTAGATAGAATGCTTTGGAAGCATGGCAAAGGAATCTTGGGTACGTCTTCTAATTTTTCTTCTAAGCATCGATTTTATAATTGTCCAGATTTTAAAATTTTTAGCTTACTAATTACTATTTTTTTCACAGTTACGAGCAACTTAAGTTGGGTCCATCGGTAATTAATCATGAATTGCTTGATCGTGTCATTTCTCACAACAAGTGGCTGCACAATCACGTAAGCATAAACTTGATTTTTTTCAATACTTAATAAAATCATTATTTTACCATGGTTAAATTTAAATTTCCCTTTTATTTGTTTTCAAGGAAATGGATGCGATGATGTATTTATTCCGGGAGAAAACATCTTTAGGTCGAACGAAGTCAGACCGTGTGGGTTTCATGAATTGCATGTTCAGTGAGAGAATCAAAGTGGAATACACCAAGTACTTGAAAACAAAGCGGCAGCACAAATGGGATAGTAGACTTCTCGATTATGCTAATGGTGAGTTTCTTTCTCACGGAAAGACAGGAAAACAATGGGGTACAGATGTTGACAAGATATACGCTCCGATTTGCGTCAATGGCAACCACTGGATTTCTGTTTGCATTAACTTCGTCTTTAGAACTGTTGAAGTCTTCGACTGTGCTGGACACAAGAATAGAAGGAATGTCGAGTGTTTCGCAACGTGTCTCCCAAGGATTTTGAAAGAAATTAATGCAAAGGTGAATGGAAAAGCATCTCTTTTGACACCATATGAAATCATAGACATGAAGGTGTTGTCCGAGTTGAATAAGTCGCATAGCGATTGCGGGGGTCTATGCATTGAAATACATCGAGTGTCATATGCAATCTCTAAGTTTGGATTTGATGACCGATGAGAACATCAAATATGCGCGTTTGAAGATTGCTGTTGATCTGGGGGAAGCTGCAAAGGATCCACTTTTACTTGAGCGTATGAAGAACTATGTCCCTCCAAAGTTTGAGTCTCATAGTATCGAAATTGACTGATTTGTTTCATCTTTTTAGTATGTCTTTAGTTTGACACATTCTACGACTTTGGTTTTTTTATTTGTTTTAGCTTAATATATGATATGACTTTGGTTTCATCTTTTAAGTCTATCAAACCAATAAACATACTTTTAAGTCTGGTTTAATACCAAACCGGACTTTCTTTAATTTCGTTTAATACCAAACCGGACTTTCTTTAGACGCTCTTGAAACCAAATCAGCCACACTCCTTCCCTTGTGATATGTAATAACATTACCAATCAAGTGGTGGATGCAAATACCATGAGTAGACAATGGATAGATTTTTTCAAGTGATTTGCTAATGGACACATGCCTATCTCAAATGAAAGATAAATCTTTCTCATCTCCAATAACAACCTTTAGTTGCTCAGAAAACCACGCCCATGAAGAATCATTCTCAGAATCAGCAATTCCAAATGCTATTGGATAAAAATTAGAGTTCTCATCTACTGTTGTAGCAACTAGTAGAACTCCTTTGTATTTGTTCTTCAAAAATGTTTCATCAACCACAATAACTTTCCTCATTCCCTTGTAAAATCCCCTTATTGACTGACCAAAATACATAAACAGATATTTGCATCTACTGTCGCAATCAACTTCATAATTTGTAAACGTACCCAGATTTGCTTCTTGTATCATGTACAAGTATTTTGGTATTTTACCATAACTCTTCTCAGGAATTCCTCTAACTTCGTTCACTGCATACTCGCGAGACTCCCATGCCTGAGAGTAACTTAAATCACAACCATACTCTGTACGAATAATATTAATGATATCATTCGGTTTAGGCCCTTCCAATACACCCTCATAATTATGCATAATGAGATGTCCAATTGTTTTAGCTGAAGGTGTCCTACAAAATTTCTTCTTCTTCGAAGGAGCACAAGTATGGTCCCCCACAAACTTGTTGATCTTGAAATACGTAGATCCATTTAAACACTCAGCACGAAGACTCCATTTGCAAACATCCTCTATGCAGCGTATACACCAGAATACTGTATCAGATTTTGTAACCCTGTAGTCACAGTTGTACCTCATAGCATACAACTCCATTGTTGCTTGTAACACTTCTTTGCTCTTGAAATATTGACTCTTCCTTACACTCACACCTTTGAACGACGTTCCAACACCATAACCGGCATTTTCGTCAGATGTTTTCTTCCCTAAAACATCCCTCCGTTTGGCATCATCAGTACCCACAAATAAAGCTAGGTTTTCGTTCGGTCTACCATCGCCATCTTTAACACTTGAGACCCATGGTTCTTTATTCAAATCCAATATGACTTTGCTCCCAACATCCTCAACACCACCATTGAATGTCACACACAGATTTACGGTTTTCTTCTTTTTATAGTATGAAAGAAAATTTGTGACCTGACTATTATTCATCATAACGACATGAGGACAATCAGCAGTGAGATCTATGGGTAAAAAAATTAGCTCCATATCAACCATACTAGGGTCTACTCCATAGGCTTCTGAAACCATAATCTTCAATTCTTCATGTGTTGTACTCGATTCCAAAGTTAGTAATCTTCCACGATTGTCTTCATGAATAATTAATATCCACTCATGATTGTCAAACAATCTCCACTTTCCACTCTTAACATAGATGTGCATTCCCATGGCTCAAAATGGTGAAAAGAAATGGGAGAAAACGGTTTTACACACCATAAGCTAGTGCACTAAACGATTAGGGTTGTTATTAGGGTTGTTTTAAAAATTTCCAAAATCATTAGAAAACTATTTCTAAATTTCGTAGAACACAATCTTAACAAATTATTACGATTTTACCTAATTATTAGATAAATATTCACTTTCTATATTCCAAATATTCACTTTCTATATTTAGCAATCACTAAAACTTTCAGAGTATACAATCTACTTTTTCGTAGTAGATGTCAACTAATTTTCTCAGAGAAAGAGTAAAAAGAATAAAACATATTCTAACGATTTTAGAGGATAGAGTAAACCGTAGAAAGATTATACTAAAACGTGTAGAACATAGAGTAAACCGTAGAATACTAATTCTGAATTTTGTAGAATTTAGTATTTCCGGCCCCTAAACTATTTAGAACAGAAACTATTCCTTAATTTAGTATAACATGTACAAAATGTTAGAACACATCATCTTAAATTTCCAGAACAGCAGAAAACGTTTTCTAAAATTTTTAT
This sequence comes from Camelina laxa, assembly GCA_024034495.1. Taxonomy (NCBI): domain Eukaryota; kingdom Viridiplantae; phylum Streptophyta; class Magnoliopsida; order Brassicales; family Brassicaceae; genus Camelina; species Camelina laxa. Next base: position 10,603,504 of record CM043885.1, on the reverse strand, counting down.
ACCAAATTTTATCTGTCAAAAAAACAACTTATACTTCTTTTTTTTTTGGAAAAAATTATATTACCTCTACTATTGTATTTTTTAAACTTGTTAAATTTGGGTTTTTCAATTCCTATGGGCATTTTTGGTAAAAATGACCATTTTCAAAAAAAGGTGTATATGGTCAATTTTTTTTTAGTGATCCTTTATTTCCAAATTTCCCTTTATTTATCATCCCCACATTATGTATTTGTCATGAGCAATCGCATCACTGTGAATCTCTACACCATTACATTTTATATTTTTTTGGGTCAAAAAGAGATTGTATTAGCTTGAGACCTCAAAGGACGAGATTTCATACAACTTGAAGCTAGAGAAATACAAAACAAATAAAGATAGTAGTTCCGTAAGTTTTCCAAGATGGTGCTTGACCTCGAAAGACTTGCAATGCTTGAAAGATCTTTTGGGACCAAAGCGGAATCGAACATGAAGACAGACTTCTTGAATTCCTTGACCAACGATAGATCATAAACGGCTCGCACAATACATGCATATGATCTGTTAGAAAGATGCTCCACAAGGGAGGTAGATGGTAGGTAACTCGCTAACAAGAGACTAAACAAGAACACATGTTCAAGGTTGTCCACACTTTTAGGGTCAAATCTCAAGGCATTGGGTAAAACAGCAATCGAGAAACGCAAGTGATATGTACAGTACCGTAACAGAGCAGGTGGGTCCTCCCTCACATGAAGCCACTGGCCATGGAAGTTAAGGAATTCCCCACAAAGCTTGTAGTCGGCTACACACCATAAAAGTGATACAAACTCAAACTTACAATCATTAGGCGAAAGAGGGAGGTTGGGAATTGGGGTTGTCCGAAGGGTATACGTGAGAAGACAAAAGCAATACTATAACAAAGCAGGTGGGTCCTCCCTCACATGAAGCACTCGGACATGGAGGTTAAGGAAATCCACACAAAGCTTGTAGTCGGAATTACACTTAAGCAATATAAACGACCCTAGGTTCAAACTGATCCGTGATTGGGGAGAATCCATCAGACCTTGACAAAAGTAACTATCCAACCAAACTTGACCTGTCGTTAGTTTGTTAACGAGGAGTCTTCGGCCAAGCAACGCAGACTTAATAAACATCAACAACATTGGGCTTGATAGTATTATACGATAAATGGATCTAGACTCAATTGGTAGATAGGCTTTGAAGCTAGTCATGTAAATAGACTTTAGAATTATTAGAGTTGGGCCATTACCTTTTGAGTTGGTCTTTAAAGGATGGAGAGTTGGACTGGACCCTAAAACTGGATACCTTCGTGGGCCTGGCCCAATACAATAGGTCACACTCTAGATTAGGGTTTTGCAATACGGTAGTCTTTTCTTTACCGTCGGCGGCGCCGACAGAGCCGGTCCAAGAATCTTCCGCCACCATAGATTTTTGAGTAGCTTGCATCTGAGCCATATATGGTATGGTTGGAGCATATGGGGAAGTGGTGATCTTGTTGGCCTTGAGTTTTGGTGGTGAGAGACTTTCAGGGAAGTCAAGGTAGGTTTAGAACTAATAGTGGTTAGAAGCACAACGAGGTAGATCTCGGATTTGATGAGGAAATCGCTTCTTGATGGAGATGATTCCGCTTGGATTTATTTTGGCAGTAAACTTTTGGACAGATGGAAAGAAGGGAGGGGAACTACTTGAGATCGCCTCCTTGGTCTCCTTCTTCCACTGATGCTGGAGGTTGAAACTTCATCCAAATTTTTCCAAAGAGTAAGGTTTCTAGATGATTGAGACGGCAGGCAAACATGGGACAAGAACCAGAACCGAGGAATGAGAGCTGAGAGTGAAAAGCCAGAAGGAAATTCAGATTTGTGATCTCGATCTCTACACCATTACATATATATTTGCTTCTCCAACCTAGATACAATAAAAAAAAGAGAACCTTAGATACAATATTCTGGTCCATCTACAAAATTGTCACTAATCAATATGAGGCATGATAGGAAAAAACACCTTGATCCTATACAAATGGATATGACTTGAAACAACCCGACCTGTTTTTTTTTTTTAAATATCATAATATCTAGTGATACCATACTCACTAACAACAGCGGATAACAAATAAACAACTCCAATAATCAATAACAATTAAAGAAATAACATAATATCAATTCCAACAACAATCTAGAACATAAAAAATAAAATCGTAAAACCAGCAATCCTAATATCCGTTCTAGACCACTAAGTTCCACTCTAGCATCCTAACAAAGACACAGAGCAAACAACCGAGCCTCTAGAACATCCTCCTCTTCATAACCTTGATTCCACGACCACACTTTGTCTTTACCTGCGCCACAACACAAAATAGAGGTGTAAGTATTATCAGAAATACTTAGTGTGGCAATCCTTCAATCTACTAGGTTATACATACAAGCAATAAGATCGCTTATGCCACAAACAACAGACAATAAAAAAAACCAGGCAATGCACAAAGCAACATGACATAAACAGTCGCTGCAGAAGGGTGTCAACCAACACCATAAGGTATCGATCGATGCTGGTCATCTGGTGTCGACTAACACCACAACTGGTGTCGACCGACACCTGCTCGACATTCATGGAATCCCTAACAATGTCGACCGATATCTCCACATGGCGTCGACTGACACTCGCCAAGTCCTCGAGTCGTCCTCGTGTTGGTGTCGACCGACACCGATGCCGAGCATCGATTCCCTTTGAACAGAACCTCTGAATATCGTCTTCAAGCTTCTCCTATCTGTCCCACATGATCCCAGGAACAGATCTAAGCCTCAGGAGTCACGAAAAATACGAAGAACTCACACGAAAATGACTACACATCACACAAATCACAGAAACAGAGACTTAGCTTAGATAAGCCATGGTCATGCACTCAATTTTGCCAAAATAATGAGATCTCACCAACAAACGAGGAAATCACACCACCACAAGCTTCTCCCACGTTCTCAGCCTTAGATCTCCAACCCCATGCCAAAAACTTACAAGAACATGGACAAAAGTTTCAGGAAAAACCTTCAGGAACACTCAGGAACTTTTGGGAATCGCTTTCTCTCTTTTTCACACCAAGGAGGCGACAATTAGGTTTTCTAAACCCAAAAATGTCGATTTCCCACTTTGAATAAGACCCCCAAACCGAACCAACTTGAACAGAGAATCTTGAAATCGAACCAAACATCCCTCCACTTAAGGTGTCGATCGAAACCACCACTAATGTCGATCGACACCCTCACCAAATTATCAAAATTTGCAACTTGAACCATATGAGATGTTGCTGATTCTAACATGTGATTAAACAAAGTTAAGTAGCTGTTTAACGGTGATGACTCAGATGACATGTGGCATTGTAGCTTAGTAATACAACGTCGTTTCACCATATGGGCATGTGTTTTGACAAAGAATAAAACTACATCGTTTTATAATTGGGAAAAAGTTTAAAGTTAGGGCTTGTGTTCTTTCTTTTGCCGCAGAGGAGATTGTCGCAAAACTGATGGAAGTAAGAGGATTCCCAACAAGATGCAGATGCGGCGAAGCTGTAAGAATGAATACTTCGAGGACCGCAAAAAACCAAGGAAGTTTATTTAACTCTTGTCCAATAGGTACTATCAATTTACAAATTTTAATCTAGCTTCATTACGTTTGAAATTTTGACATTGAGTTTTGATTGTGTATCGCTGCAGACTCGATGGTATCACACGATTAAATAGACTGATGAGTGTGTGGTTGAAGAGATTGAAGACTTGAAGTTGAAAATGGATCATGTCGAAGAAGACTCAATCACATTTCGAAAGAGTGTAAATGCTTGTGAATAAGAGATTGAAACTCTCCAAATGGAAACTCGTGTTTGTGAAGCTGTAGTTGAAAAGAAAATAAGAGAGAGTAAAATGGAACTTCATTTCTTGAAGAATATGATCGGATGTGTTGTGGTGATGATTTTGATTTACATGTTTATGTTTTGAGTATGTAAGACTGAATTTTAGATGTAATTTTAGTTTTGAGTATGTAAGATTGAACTGGTGCATGAAACCTTAATGTTTGACAATAGTTAGTTGCAAAACCTTGATCGCACATTGAAACTGTTAAAATGTTACATCCATGGTTTTTAAGATCAATAACATACTAAGAACTTGAAAACTAAAAGTAAGAGTTCATAAGCCGCATCAACTCCTTTATGCTCCAAAAAACCCACCATGTTTCACCAAAAACCAAACAAAAAAACAACTCCTCCATGCCCAAAAACCCATCAAAACATCAACTCTTTCAAGATAACACAAGTAAATATCAGAAAGCAGTTAACAAAATTCAAAGTGAGATTTAAGAGAAGAGGTAAACCTGATCTATTCATGTGTTGGTTGAATTGGACCTTGTGACTGAGATGGACCCTGCGACTGAGACGCACATTTTGACTGAGATGAACCTTGTGACTGAGACGCACCTTGTGATTGAGTTTGACCTTGTAACTTGGTTTTCTTCTTTGGCCTATACATCTCCAACAACTTATTCTTGCACTTGGTTACATTGTGGCCAGCTTCTCCATATTCCCCACAATGCATAATCTTGTTTTTCATTGAAGCTTTCTTTGTTGGAGATTCATATTTGGCATTCTTCCTCTTTGGCTTGGGTTTTCTTCCTCTCATGTTTTCGATTTCTTTAACCAAAGTAGGAGGTGGTTTGATCACATCTCTAGTTTTCTTCCAAAAACGCAAACCATTAACTGGTTCTATGTTGGAAGCATATATATGTTTATGTTTTCCATTTGAGTACCATTCAGATGAGTAATCCTCATGGTTAAGCTTCTTCTGAGAAATGATTCCGAAGGCATTTTGACATGGGAGCCCACTCATATCTCATTTTGGCAAGCACGAGTTTGCATTCTCATATGCAAGCTGACAGATTTGCCACAATCAAGAACCTCACACTTACCTTCTGATGATCGTGAAATATTCTTGGTGTACTTTAGATTTTTCTGCTCTTCAGCTATGAATGTTGCAGCTCTCTTTGGGAATCTACCTTTGTGCTTTTCTGCTTTCTTCTTCCTCAATTCAATACGCTGCATTTTTCTTCTCCATATGGTATCCAACATCTCAACCATTGGCAAAATACCTTGAAGGATCAATTGTATTTTTGAATGACTTTGACATGTTGTTGTGCACATCTACACAAAAATGTTGTGGGTTTGCAAACAGCAAGACTGCAATTCTCTGGATTCCTCTTCATTATTGCTTCATACACCTTATATCATAATTTTTTATCCTTTCCAGATTAGCTTCTTACTCAATCAATATGTAACTCTCAGCAACCCTCCAAACATCCCTTTTATCTCACTTTGACATGGAAATAATTTTTTCAGATTCCCGTATATGTGTCTACCACACATCCTGTGTTCAACCTTGGGAATTCTCTCTCTACAGCATTCAACAAACCCTTAAAAAGTAAAACCAAACAGCCTTAAGTGATTTTTTAACAAAGAATTAGAGTCAAAGGAGACTTGAGTAAATTCAAACTCACTTTTTGCCTATCAGATATAACCGTTAAACCCTGACCATCTTTTATATTTGGACAATCAGCCTTAATTTATGTATAAACCAAGTCCAGTTATCATTATTCTCTACATCCACAACAGCCTAAGCAAATGGATACATTCAATTGTTTGCATCTCTGCCAACAGCTGCCAATAAATGTCCTTTAAGAGTGCTTTTGAGAAAACAACCATCAAGTCCAAAGATAGGCCGACAACATCTGGTCCTGTCTTTGGTGAAAGTAAAACCAAACAGCTTAAGTGATTTTTTAACAAAGAATTAGAGTCAAAGGAGACTTGAGTAAATTCAAACCCACCTTTTGCCTATCAGATATAACCGTTAAACCCTGACCATCTTTTATATTTGGACAATCAGCCTTAATTTCTATATAAACCAAGTCCAGTTATCATTATTCTCTACATCCACAACAGCCTAAGCAAATGGATACATTCAATTGTTTGCATCTGTGCGAACAGCTGCCAATAAATGTCCTTTAAGAGTGCTTTTGAGAAAACAACCATCAAGTCCAAAGATAGGCCGACAACATCTGGTCCACTGTTTTTTTTAGATTTGCAAAGCACACATAAAATATGTGTAAGATTTCTGATCCTTCATCATCATCATCCACAAACGTGTTTAACTCCATAGTTTATCTAAGATTTAACCTTGTAAACAAGAAAGAACTAGTCAAATGGCTAACACATAATCAAATCACTAACATATAATTATTCAAATTCAACATTTATACTTACCGTAATAGCTCTGTGCGGTAGTCTCTAAACCTAAAAACTCCTCCTCATGCTCTTTTTTGATGATTTCCAATGTTTTTTTTTCCTTTTCTACATTTATCTCTTGTGACAATCAGATTATAGTTCTTCAAAACAGTCTCTTCCATTGTCCTCGGTTTAAACTCATGATCAGACCTTATATCATCCAGAAACATCTTTGCAAGCACTCTTGATTTCAAGATCTTGTAATATCCATCCAGAGTGCAAAAATGTTCATCTTAAAATGTTTTCACCTCATACTTTACAGTTGACTCTTCATAGGTGCAATAGATCCTCCATTCACAAGAGATTTCAGTATTTTTTACTCCACATACTGCAGAACACTTGTCTTTTCACCATCGGTTTAACATAATATTACATCCACTTTTTAATGCATAATCTACTAAGGCATCCTTTAACTCATCCAAGCTTTCAAACATTTGATCCATCTTCAATTGACCACTTCCTGGCTTGCATCTCACATTCCTCACCTCGTCACCTTCATCATCAGAATTAGGAGGAATACTATGATAGTCAAACTCTTCATCCTCATTCTCATCAGCAAAAGGAGCCACATTTTTTTCAACTCACAGGGCTCACCAACAATCTCCTCATTTTCATCGTGTACCTATGTTGCTTTGAGCCCCATCACACATCTTATTAAAATTACTTCCACTCAATTACTTTCGCTCCTTAGTTTCTTCAAAATGGTAACAATACCACAACTTCTTCCCATAAAACAACTCACCCAATTGACCCCCCCCCCACTATTGTACAAAATTCTTCAGTCTTACACTCAATTGTTGTCATCTCACCACAGTTATAAGCATCCCCATCATCATTGCTCGACCAATTCCCACCGTGATAAATAAAGAATGTTACTTTAACAGTGTTCATACTCAAAACGACATTAAAAAAACTAACATCAAAACAAGGGACAACTCGCTTATTTCATCGACATCGACATATGGGGACAAATTTGCAAAATTGAAAAACAAATCATTACCTGACTTTTTCTTCTCAAGGACACAGGATTGGAGTTGGACCTTCGAACACGTTTAACTGAAACGCTATCTCAGCTCCTTCGATTAACCACTGATAACTCTCTAATTTACATATTATAGACACCCTTTTTCATCCATGTTTTGCATTATATATACCTTAACCTTAGTATTTTTAGGTCCTTAACCTTAGGAATTTGCACGCCGTTTAGGGTATTTCATTGTTGCATTTGTGCATTTTGGATGAAAACAGATGCTTTGGAGCCCAAAAAGGACAAGAATGAGATAAAACTCGAACATGTACCCGATGGAGTGATCGTGCGAGAAGAACAGTCCGAACCTTAATCCAACCGAAGAGGATCCAAGCAGGAAGAACAACCCGAAACCCTACCCGAGCATCCACACGACTCGAACCTCGTGCAGACCTTTGGGCAGAGCTGGGCAGCTAGGTCAAAAGGGTTTCCATATATAAACCTTCTTCCTTTTTCTCGTCCAAGCAAGCCGCAGACACTCACGACCCCAGAGAGCGAGAGCTACCAAGAGAAAGAGAGAGAGAAATGACTTCTGGGTGGGGGTGGATAGCGCCTTCGACGAGTACATTGCCACTGGTTTGTATAAAACCAGGACATCGATGATTGTAGCAACTACCACTAGCGTATGCATTATTCTGCAAGGAGAAAAGTACAATTAGGTTTATAGAAAACATATTGTCGTAAAATTGAAGTGATCAAAAAGAAACATATCACACTTACTGTCCAGTAAATGAAAAGTCTAGCTTGGTTGTCAAAATATAGAGTGGGAAAAACCTATATTGAAAATAATTTAAAGACCATTATAATATTAGTCATATTGCATACATAAAAATTTAAATTCAAATAAAACTTATATAACAAATAGTTAACCTGCCATCCAGCCTCGATGGTGTTCAAATCACCTCCTTCAAATGAACCCGAGGCTAGCCAAGTTTGGCCTAGGCTGAACTCCATGAGCAACTTTGGCCCCACACTCATTGTGAATTTTGTTCCATAAATATTTGATGTGCTGTTCAGACGTTCGACAGCATACTGTGTATACAAAACAAATATACAGTAAAAGTTACAGTTAGCATATTTACAAAAATAAAATAAAAAACAGATGGAATTTTTTGGACCATCTCATATTATAGAAAAACGAAAAACTATATATTTACCTCATGTCGTTCCGTGAAATTCCCATAATTGGTAGTCCCGTCCGCCTAAAATCTCCGTATCGGAATCGTCCCCTTGGGACATCTTAACCCATTACCACCGTTCCAAATCTGCCAGCCGCTAACTCCATCTTCATTTTGGGCTGTGTTACGAAGATCTCTCGGTACTTCCTGTATTATATTTCGTTTCATAGAAAAAGAAAAAGGAAAACATTGTATTAGTAAGAACTAAATCACACATATAATAATTTTGTAACTGATGTGTGTATACGATGAGTACGTAAAAAACTAAATAAATAAAACAAAGACCTCGAGCTTGTGATCCTTGAGGAGAGGATGACTGAACGACGGCTGAGCTAATATGTCTGTGCAGTCTATAATATCTCAGTCAGGACTCTGTTAGGGTTTACAAAAAAAAAAAAAAAAAAAGGAGTTATATATATAACAATAATATAAATAAATTTTTTTGTTGTGAACTTGCGGTTTATTTACATGGATGGTTGTACTCGTTGTTGCCGGGACGCAGAGAGTGAGTGTTAGTAAACACAAGAAGAGAGCCCTGCACATAAATAAATAAAACACTGTTTTAGTTTCTGATCAATGATCATGCATGCATGCACATCTCCAACTAAATCATGCACATCTCAGTTACCATGAAGAATATCCTCGGGTTCTTCTACTTCTTAACAATGGAAAATTCATAGATTCTGCGTATCCCACTATAACCTGGTGGCGTACCTGAAGAAGAAGGTGCATCCAAATTAATCAAATAATTAATTATTAGATACGAGAAAAGAAGAAAAAAACAGAACTTAGTACCAGTACGTATTCCAATAATATCATAAAATCCTATATATATCATTCGTACGTACTCTCATAAATCAATCCACTATCGAAATATCTACTCTAATTATTCTCAAGAACAAGCAACTCAGATTTACAAAACATGAAAAACATTGACGACGAGATTCTATAGCATAGATTCACATGCATAAACACTAATATATATAATAGAATAAGATCAATCTTTCTTCAAGCCCTTGTTCATATTAAAACTCCGACTTTTACCTTACACACGAGAACATACATGGAACTCTGCTTCTAAATACTCAAGCCCTCAGCAACTATACCGATCTAAACCTCCAAATTCTCTCTTAGCTTGGATGCTTTTCACAAAATTGAGTTCTCATTCCATACTTATAATAAACATAAAAAGTAAAACCTATGGGAAAAGTAAATAATAAAAGTAGAAATTCTACATAATTTTCTGAATCTTGAAATAGAAATCATACGTTTACTCAATAGAGACATTATTTTCAATTTCTTTTGGAATATCCAAAAATGAAATTTTTTTTTTCTTTTTTTTAATAACCCAGGTATCCCAACGCTCCCCAACAGGGTAATGGTCCACATATTAGCAATCGAATACCCGACAGAACAGGAGTCCATTAGGCTATCGGTTTGTTTGGACTAGCCACATAAGCGACCAAACGGCACTCCACGTGTCGGCTCCTGGACGCTGCAGCCCGCATATAAATTTCGCAGTGGCTAGGACTCGAACTCATGATGGCAGCTGAGGGTCCTTTACCACCAAAGCTAGAGGCTCCGGTTAAAAAAATGAAAATTTGCGAAGCGCGAACCAAACTTGGACGACTTGTGATTAATTGATTAGTGGGCACGTCTCTGTTGCACTCATCCTTTACTCTCTCTATATATATATATTCTTACAAAGAGAACAAAATCTACAATGCATGCATCAATACTTTGTCACTAGCTTTCTTTACATCAGTCATATTTTAGGTGTCTTAGATCGAAATGCTCTTTAAAAAAAAATAATAAATAAAACCAATCAATATTCCTATATTAGCTAAGGTAACACGTTAAAATATAGGGTAATAATTTACTTCCGCTGTGTGATCTTAATTAGATTGATTTCGCTTATACATATCATTAATTCTTTTTCAGAGAGTGAGAACATATATTACCCTATATACCCAGTAAAAAACTATTTTGTTGAATTTTCATGTATTTTCATGAAGATAAACATGCAACATTGCGAGTAGTCGGCATAGTTATGTTAGATCATAGTTATGTTAGATAGCAAATAAGCTTCTGTTTCTAAATTTAATTGACACAAATATAAATACTTAGGGAGAAAACAAAAGAAGTAAAGGAAATGGAAAAGAAACTTTGTCAAAACAGGTACCAAGTTGTGATTTTGACGAGGATAAGAGTTTTTTTGTTGTTGAACCAACACATCAAACTTATAAAACTTGTTGTGAAAGAAATAGAAGAAAAAAAAAAGCAAAGGCGATATACTGTGCTCGAACCTATGCTTTTTTTTTCTCCTCACTTTCATGTAAGCCCTTGGGAATGCCATGGATCTATCACTCGTTAAGTGTGATCTTCTTCGCTGCTTTTGCTTCTTATTGCTGTGATGCTACAAAACAGAGAACCATCATCATGACCTAGACTTAGATACTCATAATAAATTAATTCCTACGTACACGACTATATGTATATATATAAATTGAGAAAGTAAAAAAAAAAATTACGATTAGGTTGAAAAATCAATAAGAAATGGATATACATTTTATCAAAAGAAAATTTGAAGGTTTTTTTTCAATCAAATCGCACCATCAAAGTTTTTGATGACATTTTACCCGATTTCACTTTATACATATCTGCCAACGGTCCCTGTCATCTTCACTATCAATATCATAGTTGTGCCTTGATGAAAAAGTACGAAGTGGCCTTAAAAAGACCAATAAGAGTCCACCAGAAAAACCTGATACATCATAGTTCGCTGATCACCATCAACAACAACGTCAGGGTTTTTGTGTTATGTATCTTGTCGGAAGGTGATGTTTCGGGTTTCAAAGATCAAACTCTGTTTCCCTCTCTCAACATTCACCAAGAGACACTCCTCCTTTCAAGCTACTAAATTGGTGACTGAAAAAACAGCAATCGATAGGGAGCCGAGAGAGTTTTCGTCGTCCCGGCGATAACATTGGTTCTCGTCTTATATTCTCGCTCAGATGCTCTCTCTTTTAGGCTTTCGATTCCATGGAGATTGGAGTTGGAGGGTAAGCACTTGGGTTCCGACTTAGAAAGATTCCGTTTTAAAATTTTGATACCTTAGTTGAAAATTTCTTAATGTTGGAACATTTGTAACATCGTTTCTAACAAATTGTTTGAAGTAAATAATTATCAATAAGTTTAATGTTCTTTGTTTTTAATTTATATTTGTTTACTCGCGTAATATGGAACAATGTTGATTAATAATAAAAATTACTCTTATGATACATTAAAAAGTTCCCATCTATTGTATTAACAATTATTTCTTTAACAAAAACAAAAAAACAAAAAAATTATTTAATTAACGTCTTCTTTAACATTCTATTTTCGATAGAATGTAGTTGAGGCGAAAGTTCATCCGGATGTACTTGTTGAAAACTTTTGGGGAACAACATGTGGTCCTGACAGAAGTAGCCAATGCTTAGCCGAAGTTAAAGATATACTATATATTACTCGTTGCATTTGTAGCAATGGAGAGGAGGGACATTATTGTACATGTTTTTATGTTTAATCTTCTTTAATGTCATTATTTGTATCTATGTAACTAAAATCCCCTATATATTAATAGAGAAGCACTCTCTTGAAAAAGCTGATGTGTCGCCGCCAGAGAGCTCGAGACACATTTAGCAAAAAAACCCTTAAATTTTCTACTTAATTACATTAGCATACCATTATATTTTAAAAAAAATGTAATTAACTGAATTATAATTAGATATATCATCAATTCTCACACAAATTTAAATATCACATATTAAAACTAATTAAATCATTATATACTATTTTAAGTCAAAATTTCACTAAAATTTACTTACAAATATACAAGTCAAAGTTATATTATTTTTAAAAAATCAATATAAGTAAAATATTTTAAAAATGCTATAAAACATATAAAGTTAATAAAAATAAAGAACATATAACTTATTAAACATATAACTTTTAACAAAATAATATTAAAAAGTATTTTTTATGTTAGTATTATTACCATAATATTTAAATAACAAACTTTCAATAGTTATTATAATTGATTATAAGAAGAAATATATTAGCCCTGAATTATCTCCAACTCATTAAAGGAAACTTAATTCTCAATAAATATAAATTTATATATATTCATCAATAAATATAAAAATGATAACACTTAGAGGATATCATAATGTGTGATTATTTAAATATATCTAAGTATGTAAACTAATTAATCTCAACATTTAGTGTGATTATTCATTAAAAAATGGAAATATTGATAACCAAATAGGAATATATGCTTTAATTGTACATTAATCTATGTGCTATTAAAAAGGAATGAGACAATAACCCTTATCATTATAAATAAACTTTAGTACCCAAAAAAAAACTCATAATATATTTAAAATGAGTGATTATTAGATTATGAAAAATTGTTATAGTTACTCAATTAACCATAAATATAAAAATTTGATTTTTAAAGTACACAAAAATATATATATATATATATATCCATAAATTGTAACATTTTATAAATATTTGTTTACCACGTTCACATAATTCACAGGTGAAATATATTCTTACACGAATACGTTGATTTTGAAATTTTATTATTTTTCATAATGGTTTTTTGGGTAATAATCTGTTATTTGTAGAAAATATTAACAAACCGACTAACTCAAAAGATTTAAATAGCCTAATCACAAATATTAAATCAATAAATTAGATTATCTTCAGAAAATTTAGTTTAGAATCTGATTGTTACTAACATATAATAAAATTAATTAATTAAACTACCGAGTAATTTAGTATATGTTGTTTTGATTACATAAGAAACATGCAAAATTGTTATGATTACAAAATAAAACATAAGAGATATGAATTTGATTTTTAAACCACACAAAAGACATGTTCCAATAAAAAATAACATTTTATCAATATTTTCTTTTACACATTTAAAGATTTCACGGGTGAAACATATTTTTTACACGAAAAAATGCAGCTTTGAATAAATAAATAAAAAACTTTAGTTACATATTATGTTTGATACAAACAAATATTGGTTCTAAAATAATAATTTTACTTATAATAATTTTTCTAAAATCGATTTATCCCGCATATAGTGCGGGTTGTTACCTAGTATCTTTATATCTTTATAATAAAGTAGAGAGCTTTCTAAACCCTTCTTCCACAGCTTGACATGTGGCTACTGTAGAGCTAATATTTGTCAAAAAAAAGAAAACATTTTCAACAAAAAATCACAAACAAAAAATATTTAACTATATAAATTTAACTTATATTTTAATATAAAAACAATTCCAATTAAAAACAAATAAAAACACACCTAGTCATATAAAATTAACTCACACTTTAATATAAAGGTAAAATAAAAAAATATTTCCAATTAAATCATAAGTAAATTAATTTTCATACTTTTTTTGTTTCTAAATTGTTACTCTCATCCTCTAAATCTTCATTCAACCATAAATAAAACAAATTTAATCATATACATGTCAGTTACACTTTAAATATAAAACTAAAAAAATATATATTCCCATCTAAACCACAAATAAGACGTTTTAATCATATACATTTAAATCAAACTTTATAAAATTGAAAATAAAATATTTTCAGTTAAACGAGAAGTAAAATATTTTCAATCATATAAATTCAACTCACGCTTTAATATAAAATTCAAAAAACTATTTTCAATTAAACCACGAATAAAACACATTTAATCATATAAGTTTAGCTCACACTTTAATACAAAGTTAAAAAAATTATTTCCAATTAAACTTGAAATAAAACACATATAACCATATCTAATATAAAAAAAGTAGATAACCACCTAAACCTCTCAACCATAGAGTGACATGTGTCGCGTGAAAGTGTAACACATGTCCAGATGACTTAATTAGGTAAAAAAATTTACAAATGATTTCTGAAAGTTAAATATTCTAATATCGATTTTAACTAAACTGAATTATATCTTTTCTTTATTTTTTCCTCATTTCAAAATTAATAGTTTTATATTAAATCACACATATTAAAAACTGAGTTTCATTGAACCATTTGATATCTACAATTAAAATATATTTTATTATATTTTAACTATCATTTTATTAAATAATTAATATACTAATATTTAAATAATACAAGAAATAAAATAAAATCATAACACAATTTTATATTTTTCCTTTGTTTTTCCCATTAAAATAAAAATTAAAACCAGAAATTGTATAATATTACATTTCTTATTTTGACATGTATCTTTTTCTCAAACCTAAATACACTAACTCCAAATTTTATTAGATTCATTTAATAATTATATTAAAAATTATATTAAAATCTCTCTTATTTTAATCATCTTAACTATGCAACTATCATATATATAAGTGAGGTTTCACTCTTTCCTTATTGGTTCATTTGTTTTTTATTTTTATTTTTTTTAAATTATTATCAAATAAACCTAAAATGCAACGCATTTAGTCATATACATTAATATATACTTTAAACCCGCTCTTTACTACTAAATTTTATTTGAAATTACATAAATTTTGAACTGACTATTTTTCCCTCTATTCATTTTCAATTAAACACACTATCAATTACAATTATAATTCTTCTAATTTAATTATTTTAGAAATGTAACTTCCATCACTTTTTATCCTATCAATAACCATTCTAACATCCTCCATCAACTACGACTGATCTGAAATTGGATTTTAAAATGGTTTAACAAGAACTTTTAAAAAGTGTTTTACAAGAGGTAAATAAAATCCAAATTTACAAGAGTTTACAAATTCCAAATCCATATCAAAGACATTTCTCGATCTGAATTCGTCAGATCAATTTCAACCACCGTTATCGATCCACTACAATTCGGCAGATCTGAATTTTTGATCTAAAATCAATTTCAGATTGATGTATATAACAAAGAAAAACAGAATCTTAACCACAAACCTGACAAAGTGAGTCTTCGATCCAACGAACACGAATTCCAAAACAAGATTGACGAAGATGGTGATGGAAGGGATGCAGAGATCGCTCGAACAGGGAGATTGAAGATTGTCGATCGAGGAAGAAAAAGAGAACAACGAAGAAGAGAATAACGGTAAATTAGGTTTAGCTCATTAAAAGTAAAATTGTTTTTTTGAATTAAGAAATAAGAAGTTTTGAAAAGGTTCCGTTCCTATGATATTTTTAAAAAGAAGCTCACCACAATGAAAAAATACGAAAAACATATTTTGTAATATTCCTAGTTAATTAACGATAATAAATTATAAACTTTAAAAATTGAATACTCTCTTTTGGTTTAAAACTATAAAAAAAGTTGTCAACTATTGCCCAATTAATATTTATAATCAAGTTTTAATTAAAACCAAGGGGCTATAGTTTTATAACATATCAAACGGAGGATCTCATGTACGTCTTCTTGAAACTAGATATTTATGGTGGATAGGTCAAGATGGAATAGATGATGATGAATGTATGCAATGATGGGTAAGGTGTTTCAATTCCCCTTATGCAGTTGCAGTATAAGGGGTATCAATCCAATTTGAGTGGTTGTAAACAGTTAAGATATGCATAAAGATCTAATTTAAGCCAGATGAAAAGGATGTTGCCACTAAACAATCCTATGGTGAAAGTGTAAAGTGCAGAAGGTAAACTAAATGAACTAAGAACTAAATGCAAATGAAATAGAATGATTAAGACAGTAATGATGCAATCAACAGAAACAGAAACTAAGATAAAGAACAAATGCAAGACAATAATGAACAGGACACTAAATGAATGCAGCAGAAATGGAACAGGAATGAAACAAGACAATCACAAATCACAAATAACAGAGTTCTGGGGATGAACTCGAGCCAGCACTCGACCGAGTGTAGGTCGAGTGAGTGGTCGAGCTAGACTAAACGCAGGAACAGAGCAATGCAATAAAAACAGAGTAATGCAAAGACAGATCAAACTACAATCAAGCAACGGGATTAAGACTGAAAAATCAATAAACAAAGAAGGACTTGAGGAGGGATTCATGGGCTGGACTAATGATTGAGGCTATCTAACTTGATCAACAAATCTCAAACAACATGAGCTAATCTCTAGACATATGAATCCAAGACAAGTTTCTCCCACTCTCATGGTCAAGAAACAATCAAACCTATGCATTTCTAGACTTGCTCTCACATAGTAAAGAATCTACACAAGCAGGCAGTAAGAAATATGTCTCATACCAAACAAAACTTCTAATCTCTTAGCAAGCAAGATGGTAAGCTCTAGATCTAGCCTTATCTATGCCTCTTAAACATTGATGTGATGCTAAGATGCTTGAAATCAGATCCTACCTTCTCAGATATAGGATCAGCATTAAGATTATCTACCCTAGAAGAGATCTACAACAATCAAGCTTGATCAAGCCAAACAAACCTCATTCACAGCCCAGCCTAACCCATCCTCAAGATCCTAAACTACTACTCACAAGAACACATGATAAACATCAAAATCATAAACCCAGAAAAGATTGAAACTTGCATCATTAGATAGATAAAACAAAGATCTACAATATTGAAAAAGAAATGAAACTTAAATTCTCAATATTAAGAAAGTTATTAAACTAACAATAATGAGAAATTTTGTCTTTTTCAAGTACAAGATCTTAGGAATAAAAAGCAAAAGGAATAAATCCCAAAAAGGTAAATACTAGGTTTAGAGAATATCTAAAAAGCTGACTCTTTTTTGTGGCTGCAGGTACAAGGCTTTATATAGGAGGGGAGTGGAAGCCCTAAAAATGCTAAAAGACAAAATAGTCAACGGCTCGGTCAACTCGACCTGTGCTCGGTCGAGTGGCAGGTCGAGCTGGCTTCTCTCGTGCATTGTCCACTCGGTCGAGTCCTCCTCAGCACACGGTCGAGTGTCTGGTCGAGTGTGCGGTCGAGTTGGACTCCGGACCTTGTTATTTCAGCCTTAACTCTCTTGCTTTCCCTTCATGATTGCTTCACTCCTTCCTCAACATTGCTTCCATGCTCCTTAAGCTCCAAAATCACCTGTTTATGCATGAAAAGATGCAAATGCAATGCAACTAAACTCTAATGCATGATTAGCGCTAAAGCTATGCAATAATGGTGAAAATGGATAGCAAAAGATGCAAAAGATGTGAATATACTAAGAGAAAACAGGGTAAAATATATGAACATCACTTCTCTTCATAAATTAACCATTGGTAAGGAAAAGAACACATAGTCAGTGGCCTACATCATTGCATTTCCACCACGTATTCAAAGTTCGAACGTCGTTACCATCTCACTTAGGAATTTAAAATTGACAAAAAGGGAAACCAAAAAGTCTATATATTTGTCTGTCTCAATGTCATCAAATCGTAAACACCAATAATACTTAAGTTAATATGTCTAGCAAAGAAGAAATTTCGTTAGTCAACAACCCAACTTCGGTTGACGGCGTTGTCCCATCCTCCACGGTTAAAAACATAACTCCTGTTGACGGCGTTTCCCCATCATCCACTGTCCGAGCTACCATCGTCCAATCCTCCACCGTGTATAACGATACACCCGCCACTTTAGGTAACTAACAGTTATTGTTTCCCTTTATATATTTCGTCCATTACTCGGGTTCGATCGGGTATCTCCAGACGAACCCGACATCTTACGGACATAAAACGTTATATATACTTGAAATTTGTAGACAAGGCGGAGAAGTATATTTCCGAGGCGGCGAGCAAGGGAGCCAAGCTAGTATTGTTCCCGGAAGCTTTTATCGGAGGCTATCCTCGAGGGTTTAGGTTTGGTTTAGCGGTTGGAGTGCACAACGTAGATGGCCGTGATGAGTTCCGCAAGTACCATGCTTCTGCTATTCAAGTTCCTGGTATGACTTCTTCGTTGACTATTTTTTGTTTCATATCTTGTCTTGTCTTTATCTCTAAAATGAAATTTTTAATACATTTTTGTATTTTACCAATCAATAACATAACTCCCAACAAAAAGTGCTCAATTATTTTGTGCTTATCAGAGTTCCAAGGACACCAAATAAATACAACACACCATGTCGACAAAAAAATACAACACACCACTAAGGCACCAAAGGATTCAATCTTTTCGGGTCCAAGAATTCGAAAATACAAATATTAGTTCAGGATCCTTGAAGATCGGATCCATATGGTTTTAGTGTATAAAGTACTCTTCAGTATCTCTGTTACTTGTTAATATCTTTTTTCTTGTTGGCAACATATGATAGAATGTGTTATAATTATCTCATTCATTTTTTGTTTTGTCAACAAATTTTTAATATGATGTATTTTAAGGTTACGTTGTTGCAAAATTGTATGGTTTTAATGTTTTTTTTTTTTGGCAACTTTTATGATACTCAAAATAAAACTATCGTCACTTCTAAAGTTTCTTTGATTTATCTTTTATATGGTTGCTGGACTATGATTTTTTTGGTTCTTGTGATAAAACTACAGGCCAGGAAGTAGAAAGACTGGCTAAACTGGCCGGGAAACACAATGTGCACTTGGTAATGGGGGCGATAGAGAAGGATGGGTATACACTCTATTGCACTGCCCTTTTCTTTAGTCCTGAAGGTCGCTTCATGGGTAAGCACCGTAAAGTCATGCCCACATCTTTGGAACGTTGCATCTGGGGTCAAGGGGATTGATCAACCATCCCCGTTTACGACACTCCCATTGGCAAACTTGGTGCTGCTATTTGCTGGGAAAATAGGATGCCTCTCTACAGAACTGCATTGTACGCCAAAGGTCAGCTTTTTTTTTTTGAATTTAATGTTACATTTATGTATAATAGCAAACCCACTTTTTTGCGTCATCTTTAATCCAACGGCAGAGATTGGTTCTATTACTTTATCTAACGATTGAAACTTATTAATGATTCCAACAGTTGCAAGTTTTTTCTCTCAAATCGTTTCTCTTCATCACACCCCCATATTTCAAAAATTGCACCTTTTAATTTTTGCATCTCTTCGTCGTACCTCCATCTTTTATCGTACCTCCATATTTTATCGCACTTTTTAACTTTTGCATCTCTTTGTCGTACCCCCATCTTTTTAGAATTGCACATTTTTATTGTTGCACATTTTTGTTTCACACCTCTCTGTTTTACACCTTTATATTTTACACCTCTTTGTTTATTATATATAAAGTTTTATGGATTACAAAAACAAGTTTCAAATTTATTGTTTTGAGAGTATTTTTAAAAGTAAAAAATAAAACAAACAATTTTTTATTGGAGTGTTTTTAAATTAACCTGCATCAATATCTATATCAAGGTATTTTTATGAACTAACAAGTTAGTGTCCATTCCGAAAAATTGATTTTGTTCCCTCCTCCGTTTGTTCTCATATATTAGATTATAGATTAACGAAAAGTTTGATTTTTCTTAAGTGCTCTGTTTGTCTTTATGTTGTCAGTTAGATAATTTACTCAAGATAGCACTTACATTTAATTATCAACTCAAGATAGCACTTACATTTAATTTCTTCAAGACAAATAGACTAACAAAAGGACGTCAGATCAATATCTATAGCAAAAGGGGCGTAACAAAGGAGCGTAATTTTTTAAATGTTCGGCCTGTTCGTTTTGATTTTTGATGAGAAGTTTTTTTTTTACAATACAATTCTAGGAAGTTCTGTCTCAAATGATTTTTCTCTTTATCATTTAAAACATAGCATGAGAAAAACAATGCTATGCATCGTAATTAGTATTACGACATAGCAAGAGTAAAATAGTGTGTCAATGAATAGTTACTTAAAAGATTTCTTTCATTAAAAAAAATGCAAATATCTAAATTTTCATAGTTTTAATTTTGAATTGGAATTTTATGAATTTTGGGGGTCAACTTTAATCTAACAGCTGAGATTGTTTCTATTATCTCATCTAGCGGTTTAAAATTATTAATGGTCCCAACAGTTGTAATTTTTTTTTCTAATAATCATGTTTCTTCGTTGTATCCCTATCTTTTAAAAATCGCACCTATTAATTTTTACACCTTTTTGTTTTACACCTCTATGTTTATATAAAGTTGCAATGTTTTGATTCAACAATTGTGTTTCTTTGTCTTACTCCTAACTTTCAAAGGTTGCACTTTAGTTTTCGCACTTTTTTGTTTTACACCTTTTTGTTTCACACCTCTTTGTTTTCACACTCTTTGTTTTTATATATATACAGATTTTTATGGACTTTGAAAATAGTGTTTGTTATTTGAGTATTATTAATGATCTCACCCTTTGTTAATGATCTCAAAAGTTGCAAAGTTTCGGTCCAACAATTGTGTTTCTTCGTTGCACCCCCATCTTTCCATGTTGGCATCCGTTAGTTTTCAGACCCTTTTGTTTTACACCTCTTTGTTTATATAAAATTGCAATGTTTTGATCCAACAATTGTGTTTCTTCGTCGTACCCTTAGCTTTCAATGGTTACACTTGTTAGTTTTCGCATCTTTTTGTTTCACACCTCTTTGTTTTCACACTCTTTGTTTTTATATAGATAAAAAATTTGGGGATTTTGAAAAGAGTTTTTGTTCTTTGAGTATTATTAAAAAGTTGCAAAGACTCGATCCAAAAATTATGTTTCTTCATCGCACCCCCAACTTTTTATGTAGGTACCCGTTAGTTTTCACACATTTTTATTTTACACCTCTTTGTTTAAATAAAGTTGTAGTGTTTTGATCCAACAATTGTGTTTCTTCGTCGCACCTCTTGATTTCAATGTTTGAACTTGTTAGTTTTCGCACTTTTTTGTTTCACACCTCTTTATTTTCATATTTTTGCATCTCTTCGTCGTACCACCATCTTTTAAAAATTGCACATATTAATTTTTGCACCTTTTTTCACACCTCTATGTTTTACATCTTTATATTTTACGCCTCTTTGTTTCTTATATATAAACTTTTATGGAATACAAAAACAAGTTTCGAATTTATTGTTTTCTGAGTATTTTTTAAACTTACAAGTTAATAAATAAAATCGTAGATTTATATGTTAATATATTATACCAAACTCACTTTTGGGGGTCAATTTAAATATCACGGATGAGATTGTTTTTATTAGCTCATCTAACTGTTTAGATTTGTTAATGATCTTAAAAGTTGCAATATTTTGATCCAACAATTGTGTTTCTTCGTCGTACTCACAGCTTTCAATGTTCACATTTGTTAGTTTCACACATTTTTGTTTCACCCCTTTTTGTTCATATATATAGACCTTGAAAAGAGTTTTTGTTCTTTGAGTATTGTTTAACACCTCCAAATTTAAAAATTCTGAAAATTCTGAGTATTATTTTCTTTCAATTTATTAATCAACATTGATTCACTCATCTTTGTTAAAATTTTTGGATTGTTTTATTTATTGATTCATTCATCTAACTTTTGTTTGGTGTCGTTTTCTATCTAACTGTATTGATCATCTCTTTCAAGTATTAATTTAGGTAATTCATTGTGATTTCTAATTTTTCATAGATTTATCTTGTTAGTCAATTTGGTTGGTTGCAGTTGCAGCTATGAGCTCTTTCTCTCTGATTCTCTTATTATTTTTTATAAATTTTGATACAACAATGATTTAAATTTTATTTTATGTGAATATGTTTTAAAATTGATTATCTGAGTATGATTCAGTAAACTCAGATTTATATATCTTTAGCATTATTTTCTTATCGTCACTGAATCGATTTTTTTATTTTTATATATACAACAAATATTTTATTTAACTAATTTGGTTAATTCATCTTAGTCATTATTTATGACTCTTATATTATACAGCTAAAAAATTATCATAAAATTTTCACTCGAAAAGTGAAATTAACAATGTTACTCATTTCGAGTTTACCCTCTGGTGCGTTACCGCACGAAACAACATCCTAGTTATATTCAAAAGTAAAATAACAAATTAACAACTAGTGCGTCGTATAGTTGAAAGTATTAAGGCTGAAAAGTAATTTGAAGTCAAGATCTAAAAGAGAACGAGGCTTGCAAGCATTATTAAGGCTGAAAACTAGTTAGAGTTGAAGATGTGTCACACTTTTACTATAATGTGACACATTTTGAGTCCCACCTAGCTTATAATGTAACATTCTTAACAATTTTCGATGTTTGACGGCGCAGGGATTGAGATTTATTGTGCACCTACTGCTGATTATTCGTTGGAATGGCAAGCGTCGATGATTCACCATTGCGGTAGAAGGTGGATGTTTCGTGTTGTCAGCGCACCAGTTCTGCAAGCGCGGAGATTTCGCTGAACATCCTGGTTACTTGTTTGATGACGTTATAGACGAGAAACATCCTGATCCTACTGTCTGTGGAGGCGGAAGTGTCATTGTTTCACCTTTGGGACACGTTCTCGCCGGACCAAACTATGAATCAGAGGGTCCCTCACAGCAGATCTTGGTATACATATATACACTTATCGTTGTTCATCTTATGTTATATCAAGAAAATATTAACTAGTTTGAGCTAATCATATTGATGACGTTCCTCATCCAGATCTTGGTGATATATCAAGAGCCAAATTATACTTCGATGTGATTGGACATTATGCAAAGCCAGATGTGTTTAAACTGACCGTAAATGAGCACCCAAAGAAACCTGTTACATTCATGACGAAGGTGGAGAAATTAGAAGATGACTCAAACAAATAGTCGATACTTGTAATTCGTCTTCTGGAGCTAATGTCAGTTATATGATGGAGTCGTGCTTTCGAAATATTCTGTTTATTTTTAAAGTTTATGTTAAGGTTTGTTTATCTTTCTCTATTTTTTATTTATTTTTATGTATGAAGTTTGTTTATCTTTCTCTTCACCAATGTATCATAACTTACTGAAAATAGTAAAGATCTATGTACGTTGTTTAATAAAACCAATTGTTTCTCTCCTCATACGTTCAAAGGATTGTGTAGCCTACTTATCAATCAGGCTTTGATTTCAGTTATGGTCTCTATTTTTCCTTTGTATGTCAAACACTGATCTTTTTCTGTTTCATATAAAGTGACAAAGAAACACGGATGCTGAAAGATATAAAGTCTCAACACCAAATACTAGTATTCAATTTGGCCGTAAAGTCTAAACTGTGAGTTTGAAAGGTACCACACTAAATTACTAAATTGTCGTCAGCTCAATCAAATAAGATACTGATGGCTAACCAAAACAAAAGTCTAAATCATTCCTAGTTGTCTGAGTCCTAAATGTGAGTTTGAAAAGTCACTACAAAATAACCTAAATCGTCGTTAGTAGAATCAGATAGGATAACGATGGCTTACCAAAACCAAATTAACATATAGGACCACAATCCTTCTCTTTACATTATGGTACAAAGTCATTGTTAATCTGAAATCTCTATGACTATAAAACTAGATGAGTTTCGAATTTAAAATCATTTATCTATGTGTTGAATAATTCATGTCCTTCGTATAAAATATAGTAGATGATAAAATATAGTAGACTCCTAAACAAATTTCATCTTGGGCCGGAATTGATCTTTATCGTGCTCATGGCAATCGACCTATATTGTCCGAACTCCAAACAGTCTATGCTTCACATTGGGCTCGAAGGTGATGTTTTGTGTTGATGGCTTGCCAGTTCTACCAAACGTACATGAAAAAATCAGTTACATTCGTGTCAAAGTTTGAAAAAGCGGAGGATCAAAAATATAATCCATATATCTAATTCGTCAGCTTATCCTCTCCATTACCTTATGGAGTTAAGTCAAATAATGGAGACAAGTTCAAAATGTTCTGGAGAATCAACTGCATAATGCATATCGTATGAGGTCTATATATGGTTTGTGATAAAACCCAAATGCTTTACCTCTCTTTTATTTATATATTGTGCCATCTAATTGCAAGTGGAAGTCAGTCTTTCTATCTTCTACGAAGAGTGTAAGAAAGTATGTAGTAGCCAATAGCAAGATTGAGTTTATTCACTCCAAGAAAGTTGTTATTTTTTTCACCAGCCAAACTGGTAAAACATCCGAAAAGAGGCATCTTCATAGTACCAAAAATCCGTCAAAAATCTTTTGTTGGTAACTTTATATATGTTTAAAATTTGGTTAACATTATCTATGAGAGATGAGATCATAGATCATACTACTATCGCTGTCATCTTCGCTCTTCAGTTCAGTATCACACTATCACTACTGATTCACTGGTATCTGTATCAAATATCATAGACGGGCCATGGTGATAAAGTAAGAAATGGGCTTAAGAGGCCCATAAGACTCCACCGGAAAACATGATACATCTCATCTCAGCTCGCCCTTTCAACAACAAAACGTCAGGGTTTTGTGTTCTGTCTGTATCTTGTCGGAGGAATATGTTTCAGTTGTCAAAGATCAAATTCTGTTTCCCACTCTCTAGTACATTCATCAAGAGATACTCCTCGTTCCAAACTACTAAATCAGTGATCGACAAGGCTTCAATCGATGGGGAGCTTAGAGTTTTCATCGTCTCCGGCGAAGTTTCCGGCGATAAGATCGGCTCTCGTCTTATGTCCTCGCTCAAAAAGCTCTCTCCTTTACCCCTCCGTTTCAATGGAGTTGGAGGGTAAGCACTTGGGTTTGTCCTAATTCTAAAGATTCCCGTTTTTAATTTTTGATATCCCAAATTTCATAAAATTTGGAACATTAATTTCTAACGAATTGATGTTTTTATACGGTGGTAAGATCCTTGATGTGCAAGCAAGGGTTGACTCCATTGTTTCCAATGGAGGATTTGGCTGTAATGGGTATGTGGGAGCTTTTGCCACATCTGTATAAATTCCGTGTGAGTAATTTACTTAAACCCGAATGGTTTGATATAATAAAGCTACTCTAGATCCTTTTGATGGATTACTCTAGTTTTTTTTTTGAGATTCCAGGTGAAGTTGAAGGACACCATTGATGCTGCGGTTAAGTTTAATCCACATGTTATTGTGACTGTTGATTCAAAAGGCTTCTCTTTTCGTCTACTTAAGGAGTTACGAGGTAAAAAAATGCAAACTTGTTTCTTCACACTAAAGGATCCATGCTTAGGAATAATTGAGCTTTATGTAACTATAGTGTATTGAAAAGCTTAAGAAATGGGAACGTTATAAATGGCTTGGTGGAGCCAACAATACTTGAATAAATTTCACTATATATCATGTAGGACAATGGAGGAATGCTTTTTGGCTTTGCAGCTAGATACAATCAGCAGCGTTTGGAAAATTGTCCGGTGCATTTTCACTATGTGGCGCCGTCGTTCTGGGCTTGGAAAGGAGGTGAGTCAAGACTTGGAGG
Organism: Camelina laxa; assembly: GCA_024034495.1. Taxonomy (NCBI): domain Eukaryota; kingdom Viridiplantae; phylum Streptophyta; class Magnoliopsida; order Brassicales; family Brassicaceae; genus Camelina; species Camelina laxa. The sequence continues at coordinate 10,577,702 of CM043885.1, read as the reverse complement.
TCTCTCTGAATTCGTTGATCATCTTTTCTGCATTCTTCCAAATGAGGAGAGGGTTTGTAGGGAACATGGTGTCGAAGCAACCTTTGTTGGACATCCTGTTCTTGAGGATGCTACTGAGTTCAACATTGTATGCATTTTCTTCTTCTTCTTGGATTACTTCAGTTTCTCTGATACTATCTCAGATTTCTTAGTGCAATGGTTTTTTTTGCTGCTGCAGACAAGGACGTCCAAGCCAGAAGAATCGAAGCTTGAAGGCTTGAGTTTAAGCAAACACTCACTACCTTCTGGTAATGTGAAGTTTATCTAAATGTTTAACTTACAGATTGGATAATTTACTTTTCTTGATTCTCATTGTTCTCTTGTTTCATTGCTAAAATATTTCATGAAAGAAGACTCCACTGTCATTTCGGTGCTACCTGGGAGCAGATTACAAGAAGTTGAAAGAATGCTACCTTTATTTTCCAAAGCAATGAAGCTACTCAAAGAGCCATTTCCAAAACTAGTAACGCTCATCCATGTCGCTTCCAATAGTCAAGTTGATCAGTACATTGGAGAATCCCTCCATGAGTGGCCAGTTCGAGCAATACTAGTCCCCAGTGGATCCACTCAGCTTAAATATGATGCCTTTGGCGTAAGTCTCCAAACACTCTTTCTCTTACTCTCTATCGGTGTCACTTCTGTCTGGCTCCTCTCATTGAACAGTGTTCCAATAATAACAGGCGAGTCAGGCTGCGTTATGCACTTCAGGAACAGTTGCTGTTGAGTTGCAGCTCGCTCGTCTGCCTTCCCTTGTCGCTTACCGAGCACATTTTTTGACCGAGTTAATAATCCGTTACAAAGCCAAGATACCTTATATTTCTCTCCCAAACATTCTCCTAGACTCACCAATCATTCCTGAAGCTTTGTTTCAAGCCTGCAACCCTTCAAATCTCGCCTCAACACTAGAGTATATTTATATCTTTTCGCCCACTTTAACCGTATATTTTGTTATTCAACTAACAAGAACATGGCATGATGATGATGATGTGAGATGTTGTGTGAAATTTGTAGGAGACTGCTCTTGGATGAAAAGAAGAGAGAGAGACAAGTTGTTGCTTCTGAAATTTTGATGCGGCTCTTGCATCCGTCAGAGAGCGAACTGAGCAACATGATTCATTGCGGTGATTTGGAATCTCATCGATATACACCAAGCATTCTAGCAGCTTCTACCATTCTTAGTTATGCCAAGCGTTGAAGTCTCTAATGAAGCATATTACATTGCTTGCATTTGTTTAGGATTATACAATGTCATAACTTATTAGTAGTACCTCTCCCTTGTTTAATAGTACTAGAGTACGCTTAGCTCAAGCCAGCTTTGTTATTATTATTATTGCTATAATATAAGGTTGGAATGTGTTTGATAAGACATTTTAACATCGGATATAGTTGGAACAGCAAGTATTGAATGTTTCAATCAGAGAGACGAGATTTGATGTTTCTTTTTCTGTGCAATCTTTTTGCAGGTTTTAAAGAGTTTCTTATACTCAGCTTTTCTTTGCAGGTTTGGCCTAACTAGTGTAATGGTAAGTATTGTGCTTTCAAGATATAGAATACATAACAATGGGAGAAAAAGGATTAAAGGAGACAAAGATGTTTCCTTAAACGTAGAGATAGATGCAAAACACCAAAACCATAAAGATTCATCTCATGTATCTCTCAAACCCCAAACTCTCTCAAGCAATGCACCAATCTCCATGTACAAGAAAAAAAAAAAAAAAAAAAAAAAAAAAAAAGAGAAAAGGAAACATTCTCACAACAGTATGTTTGTTGGTGAATATTTTTGCAGCGTATGATGATTTGGTTCTAAGAGCCATCCATGGTAATATCACCACCTGTTGTTGGCTTTGGTGGAGTTGCTCCAAAAGTGAACTCTTGAGGAGGGATACTTGAAGCAGGAGATGAAAATATAGAAGAAGTAGTACCACTGTTGAACACAGGGGCTTGTGCTTGGTTATCAATTTTAGGGAAACCAAACCCAAACGTTGGCGCATCATTGATATTCATTGCCGACATCATCCCAGATCCAAATATCGCCTGCTCAAACTCCTGCAGTTGTTGGTAGAACTCTGTACAGAAAGGGAAAAAAAAAAGCAATAACCAACACTGCAACAGCTTCGAGAACAATGATAAGTTTCTAATCCAAAGTGTAAGTACTTGCCTGGACTTATGTCGGTGGTAGGTCTCCTTTGTTTAACCCACTGATGACTCTCAGCAAGTCTCCACCCTTTACGTTTCATCAAGTACCCTATAACAACCGCTGGTGATCTGTTCGTAATCAAAACACAAGAGGAATTAAGACTAAAATGTACTTAAACAAGATTATGACTCTCCCAAAAAAAAAAAAAACAAACATGACATGACAATCTTAAGAAAGCAGCCGCAGTTTTAGATAGAAGTCAGAGAATGATAAATGTACTTACCTACTTTTCCCAGACATACAGTGAACAAGAACACGTGCTTTGTCCTTCTCACATTGATCTACACAGTACAAAACAAGCAGAACGATAAGAGAATGGATTAAAAACCAAAAAATATCAAATTAACTATTAAAAAAAAAAGGATTATGAGAATTGAGGATAGAATCATCAAACCTAAAAACTTGATAGCATCATCAAACTGTAAAACTTTTTCATTATCAAGACCATGGTAAGTGAATGAGTTCCTGTATAGATTCTGGCACATAGGAACCGTCTAAAACAGAGAACAAAAACAAAGTCAATACCACAAAAAATAAAAATAAAAACACATTCCTCTCAATTACCAAAACAAGAAATTTAACAGAAACCATATATGATAATCATCAATACTATACACAAACCACAAAGAATAGGCAAAATCCTAATTCAATTCAAAGACTCAAACCAATGTATTGCTAACTTCAAGAACCAATTCAAGAACTATCGAAAAGATCAAATCAAATTGTTTAAACAAAACCAATTCAAGAATTCAAATCAAAATCATAACACAAAACACCAATTCTTGAAAAACTTACATTAAGAACTCGAGAGATCCCCTGAGTTTTGAGAAGCTCAGAGCGAGAAGCGTTATCGTAACTCCCGAGGTAAAGAAACTCAGGGAGGATCTCCGAGGGAAAAGCACTGACGTGGACGACTTGTTGAGGAGGAGCCGCCGTGTCGGAAGAAACAGGCATACAGTGACCACATATCCCACAAACTTCACCTTCCTCGTACTTATGGTAATGCCCACAAATCGAACAAGGGTTCTCTCTCTCTCTCTTCCTCATAATCTCAAACTTCTTGAAAAACCTAGATCCGATTTCAGATCAAAACCCAGATCAGAGGCGGAGAGAATTAGGGTTTGAGTTTGGAGAAAGATTGGAAACTTTTTATGTTTTTTGAACGGAAGAATCGGGGAAGGAGAGAGACTTGAGTGTTTTTTTTTTCTTTTGTGTAAGAAGAGAAAAAAAAAAGTTTATGAGGGAATTGGCTTTTCGTACTCGTCGATGAGGGCTTAATACGATTCGGATAGATACGTGTCACGTGGAGTTAGATTGGTGTAAATCTGTTGAAACACACAAGTGTTTGAGTTATCTTTATACGAAAAACTATTTTGGGTGTTCTTAGAGTAACTATATTATGAAAATAATGTAAAATCAGTAGTTAAGATCTTTTGTTAAAAAGTTAGTTATTGGAAGAACATGTTTAAGATCATAAGATTTAATAATATAATATTCTTAAACATATTACAATTATAAAAATTTATAAAATAATATTTAAATTGCAAATGTATAAAATTTTTACTAAAATTTAAAATACAATACCAAATTTTTATGAAACAAAAAACATTAAAGATAAAAAAAATAAACATATTACTTAATTAATGCACATAAACATTTTATTTAATTAATATATAGTTTAATGTCCAAATTTATTCCATATATTCTCAATCAAATCTTCTTTTAATTTGTGAAAATTGTTTGCAAAAAATTATATTCATTCACAGTTTGCCACGTCAGCTTAGAACTGGACCAAGATCGGTTCTACATCAAGAACTGATCTTGGTGTTCTTCTGCCACTATTCATTATATTTATAATTTTAATGGGCTAAGAACACCCCTCATGTTCTCCCTATAAAGATGGCATAAGATACGGTAAGATCTAAATGAGTCAAAATTTGTTAACTTCACATTTATTGCAAATTTACTCCACTTTTTTTTTCTCGATTTACCAACAAAAGAATAAAAATGAGAAATTTTCTTTTTCTTTTTGTTAAATGACTTTTTCCTTCTTTTTAAGTTTTAAGTGTATAGTCCTTTCTTATTTTCTTTGTTTTGTAATGTCAAAAAAAAAAGTTTAGTCCTTTTATGGATTTGATTTTGTTAAAATTGCAAAATAAAATTATTATATATCTCTAGGTTTAAAGAGGGTAATTTGATCAACAAGAGGGGTAAAGTTTAACTAATAAAGTTATATTTTTAAAAAATAGTATCTTGAAAATTATATTATATGTCATATTATAGTTGAAAATAGTTTTGATGTGTTTCTATAACAAGTGTTCTGGTATGTGAATTTTGAGTTATGTATATTTATGAGAAATGAAAGCTTTGTTACTTTACACATTTATATGTTCAAACTTCAGTTTTAGTCAAAACTAGTTCATTTTCATTAAAAATATATATTTTAAAGTCCATATTATCACTAATATCTTGTAGTCGAGTTAATTCAAGTTTTTGTAGATTTTAACGTTAAAATGAAAATTAAACCAAAAAGTAATAAATAAATTTGTAAAAATGTTCGACTAGTCCAACCAAAAAAACCAAAACTTGTAAATAAAAAGAAAAGGAAAACTGTAAACAAACTTATAGAGTTGAAGGCTTGAACCCATGACTTGCCACATAATTGCATGATGCAGATCCAACTGCCTAATTTCTCAAATATGTGTCATTAAAAATCCCCTGATCCAGCTGCTTTGCCTGCTTTAAGGGTGGGCCGGCACTGATTAAGTTACTTAAGAATATATAGAAATAAACTTAAGACTGTCCACCAAAGATTTTAATCGTCTAATGGGAATTAGATATCTCACTAATTAACATTTTTGTCATTACATTTAAGTTTTCTTCGTAATAATACAAAAATAGAAATAAAAGAACATAAAAAATTTCTATTTTTTAGACGTTAAATCTCGAGAAAATAATTTTGGCCATTGTTTCAAAAATACCAAAAATCAATTCATATGTATATTTTCTAAATCTAAACGGTTAAATTGGTTAATATCGTATGATAATGTCATATTTCTATTTAAATTGTAATATATTATTGTCAACTTGCTATATTTTATAACACTTAGCCGCCTCTTAATTTGCTATAAATATTATGTATATGCTTTATTGGCATTCATAAGTTTATGGAAGCACTATTGTCGTTCAGTGAAAAAAACTCACCGGTTTTGATCAATTCGTCGAAAGGTGATTAGTGTGAGGAGATGGTTATGAATAATTCTAACCGGATCATAAGCATCAGGCTGTTGCTGAGTAGTAGATTGTGGCTCTATTGATTGCGAGATGAGATTGGATCCGACATCCAAAGAATTAGATTGGAGTTTGATTAGAGTTAGGGTCTATGTATTCTTCGAAAAACTCTTTGCTGCAAAGAGGACAAAAAAATAAGCGGAGGAAATAATAGTAATTGTGATCGTCTAATCCCTTATATAATAAAACGGAAGTACACAACTTATTTTTGTAGACTATATAAATTTTATAAGTTAATTACAAAATAGGTTATAGATTAAATATATGTTGGTTACAAAAAAGGTTATAGATTAATTGATTAAAATTTGGGCTATGTGTATATACAAGAATATCCCAAAGAATCTTCTAAAAGAGAACATTCCAATGATGATTGTCAAAAAAAAAAAATATATTCCAATGATTTATACAATTTTCAAAATAAAACTTTAGTATTACATGTATTGTTACAAAATATATACTGTTAGGTATAAAAATATATTGTTAAGCGTAAAAAAGAATACAATCTTGGTAATTTATCACACTTAATCGTGATTTCCGAGATTTTTTGTGTAGTTGAAAATAAAATCTTACATAAGCATGAATCATATTAAAAAATCTTTCACCAAACGTGTTCGAAAATTAAAATAAAAAAACAAACAACAAACAACAAACAACAATCATAACAATTTCTCATACATAAAATTACAAAGTTAACAATATATTTCGCATATGATTTTATTACATAATGTTTTATCCAAAAAAACTTTTTAAAACAATCATATAAATTATATTTTATTCTAAAATTATAATTTAAATAAAAAAACTTTCGACCCGTCCTCTAACATGGGTCCTAGTCTAGTCCTACTATATTAATTGAGAAGTACAAATATGAAACTAACCTTAAATATGTAAAAAATTACATTCAATTGCCATTAGAAAAATTTAATTAAGATTAATTAATAATTAAATATCCTACTATATTAATTGAGAAATACAAATATGAAACTAACCTTAAAATGTGTAAAAAATTACATTCAATTGCCATTAGAAAAAATAATTAAGTTTAATTAACTAATTTAAATAAATATTATTAATTTAAAAATTAAAAACACTCACATATCAAATATTAAAAAATCTAAAAAAATATTTTCTCTTTCTAATAAATTATGGACGAAATTAATAATTATTTTTTAAAAAAATATATAACCCAATCAGAATTTTTAAAACTAAGATTTTATATGCAAGTATACAATACAATTATTTTTAATAACTAAATTCGAAAATTTTGTTAATATTTCAAATTATGATTCTCTTATCATTTTTATTTTATTTTATTTACAAATTGTTTAGAACTTTCTTATAATAATTATAATTAATAAAATGCATATTTTTCTGCATATGTTGTGATTTGAATTTTTTAAAATGAAGATAAATTACTAAATGTATGAAAATGTGTGTTTTAATTTCCATATTGGCGGGTTGGTAATACTAAATTTATATAAATTAATAATTTTTATTTACTCATAATTATAATATTAAAATTACTATTTTATATTTCACAAAATATGATGCAAATACAACAAATAAACAATATAAAACTGTAATAATACGCCAAAAAGAAAATACTATAATATTTTAAAATAATTAGTATTCATATAGACTAATAGATTTACATAACAATTAAGAATAATTATTATCTCACACAAAATAATTTTTTTTAAAAATAAAACAATAATTTTTATTATTATATTATAATTTTTTTAAATGTTGACCCGTGCTTCAACGGGATATATCCTAGTTGCATTAGTAATAGAGAAACACACATCACTTACGTGTTTACAGCATTTTTTAGTCAGTTTTGACGAAATTTGGTTATATGGCAAACAAGCCCAAAAGTTAATGCAAAGAGGTCAAACAAAAAAAAACTTTCAAGCAGCTATTTAATTTCTAATGTGGAAGTGCCTAACACTTTCTTAAACACAGATTTTAAGCAATTGACGTGTGCTTATTTCATCAAACAAGCAAAAAACAAAAGCATTTTAACGTGAAGAAAAAGCAACTAATTAGTTTGTTTATACAAACGAAACTTTTGTTCAAAAATAAAAATAATACTAAAGAAACTATAAAATATTGTCAAAAGGGTCTTGGAAGATCATATTAAGAAACATTTTTAAAATTATAATATTTTTAATATAAAAATATTAAAAAAAGAAAGAAAACTAATATATTAAAAAAGAGAAATGTAAATTTCTGGAGAAAAAAAAATCGAATATACGATACTGAAATTTTTATTTTTGTTTTGTAAAATTTCTTATTTCTCAATAAAATACAAATATTAACAAAAAAAATGTATTCGATCAATCCTACATCTTTTCAATATAAATAATAACCGGAGACATATCATAATTTCTTATTTGTAAATGTTGAACCGTTAGTAAAAAAAATATATTTTTTTGAACCGTTAGTCACAATTATGGTTGATTAATAGGTCTTACTGGCGTAGTTTTTTTTTTCATCGCTTTTCCCACCATTGTGGGCACTTCTCTGTCTGGTTATGCTTTACATCTCTTATGATAGGACATATGTTTGTGTAAGACTTTTGGGTATTAAGAAGAAAGATCGATAACAAAAATCATTGAAGACTAAGTTATGGTAGAGGAGAAATGAATTTCAAGTTCAATATATCAAATGAACGATGTTGTTTTGGGTAGTTAATTCGTAGACTTATGGAGCTATGTTTAGTTAAAGTTATAAATTTATTCAACCACATAATAACGAATGTTTTACATAGAAAAAGATGGAAGGGATTAGGAAGAAAGCAAGAAAAAGGAAAAAAGAAGAGTATAAGGAATAAATAGACTGTGAAAGTAATGACGACAATAACCATAAAAAAATAAATATGATTGACGAGAAAAAATATAAAGAGACAGTGAATGTAGAAATAAATACGTAGATATATGTGTTGACTGCCAATTGAATATGAGAAAACAGATTGATTCATAATTCTTTTCATTATATTTGATTCTTAGACACTATTAACTTTTATAAATTTAATAATGTATATGAAATTTTTTTGCGTTAATAGTAATTTTAAATTTTTTTAAAGATAATATATAATAACTATAATCAATTGTCTATAGTTTTTACCAAATTATATCAAATAAATCCACACTATGGGTGGGTTTAAAACCTAGTTATAATAAAACATTTAATGGATATAGAATGTCTATTCCCGGGTCGGATGTTACACTTGCACATTCAGAAGTTGTTGTGAGCTCCCTAGTACAGAACACGGTTTGATGATTAACAGTCTGGTTTACGATTCTTTTGCACGGATTTAACAATCAATTTCCGGTTAAACCGATGAATTGGCTAAACCATCTGTTCACTAAACAATCAAAACCATTAAATCCCTGATCGGTTCTCAAAACTCCTCTCTCTCTATCGCCGTCGTCTCCGTCGCGGTCGCAGTGAAATGGCGACCTCTTATCTCCGTAGACACTTGAGCTCAAATCACCTCCGCTTGACACGCTTCATCTCTACTTCTCCTTCGTCTTCTTATCCTTCACCTCGCCGTGTTGTTGTCACTGGTCTCTTTCTTACTCCATTTCCATGTCTTCTACATATGCTTATTCACTGCAATTTCTCTGATATGAGAGACTGCGACTCTAGGTCTAGGCTTGGTGACTCCACTTGGACGAGGCGTTGAAACAACATGGAGGCGTTTAATTGGTGGAGAATGTGGAATTAGAGGATTGATACTCGATGATCTCAAGATGAAGTCTTTTGATGAAGAGACAAAGTTGTATACTTTTGATCAGCTCTCTTCTAAAGTTGCGGCCTTTGTGCCTTATGGATCAAACCCAGGTGAATTTGATGAAGCCCTTTGGCGAAAGTCCAAGGTATCTTAAAAAGCTCAATCTCTTTCTCTTTCTTCTTAAAAAGCTCAATCTCTTTCTTCTTTAGTATGATATGGTTTATCAGATATGCATAAAGTTAAGGTTTTTTATTGATCTTTTTGAATCCTGGAGGCAGTTGCGAATTTTATCGGATATGCTTTATGTGCTGCTGATGAAGCCTTGAGGGATGCACGGTGGTTACCAACTGAAGAGGACGAAAAAGAAAGAACAGTTTAGTATTCCTCATCTGTACATCAAATGATGATAAATTCTGCTTTGTAGTTTGCTTACTCTAATTTTGGAAATTTTTGAAATACCAGGGAGTCTCAATTGGTGGTGGAATCGGAAGTATAAGTGACATTGTGGAAGCAGCGCAGCTGATTTGTGAAAAGGTTAGTTATTGTTGTTCTCTTTGAATCATTTTCTTAGGAATTACATATTTTAAGGATTGTGTGTTATTGCTTCCTGAACTATTTGTGCATTTCAGTCGCTTGTAAGACTTAACAAACTATGGTGATGCAGAGACTGCGGCGGCTTAGTCCATTTTTCATCCCAAAAATATTAGTAAACATGGCATCTGGTCATGTGAGCATGGAGTATGGATTCCAGGTGTGCTGAATTTTAACACTTTTCTTTTATGCAAAATAATATCAACATCTTAGGTTGTTCAATGGTGGTTGGCTTATAGTTTTGTAATAGGAGTTTTCATTCCGCAACTCTTCCTTAGCGTATCTTTGATATTAAATCTGCAAAAGTGACAAGTTGTTGTGATAATGGGGTGATATGGAATTACACATACTTTTATACTCCATAACATGTCTAAAATAGTCCTCTGACATTCTTAAGTGGAAAACTGTTTTCTTAGCATTGCCATGCTTTTGAATGTAGGGGCCCAACCATGCTGCTGTGACAGCTTGCGCAACTGGTGCACACTCTATAGGTGATGCCACTAGGATGATTCAATTTGGAGATGCAGATGTTATGGTGGCAGGTGGAACTGAGTCCAGCATTGATGCTCTGTCTGTTGCTGGATTCTCTAGGTAACTAATGCTTGTTCTCACACGCTTCATGTGCTTTCATATAAAATGGTCTTCTTTTGGGAGACAGAAGTCCTATACCATAAATTTCTCATGTGTAAACAGGCTCCCAGCGTCAGCTGATTAGCAATGCCCTTGTTAATGCTTTCATGTCTAAAATGATTCTGTAGCAATAAAATTAATACATATTATTCTGGACAGATATAACAATTAACAAACATAGAGATTTTGATTATTTTGATGCCCAGATCAAGAGCTTTGTCAACTAAGTTCAATTCTTCCCCGCAAGAAGCTTCACGGCCTTTTGATTGTGACCGGGATGGTTTCGTGTGAGTCACATTCTTCGTTCTTAATGTGAATCTGTTTTGGTGATGTTAATTTCAATCGTTTTGATTTGGTTGCAGGATAGGGGAAGGTTCAGGGGTTATAGTATTGGAGGTGAGATTTTATGGAAGACTATATGTCCTTTACCTAAACTCTGGAGTCTTGGAAAGTCAACCCCTCAACTGTTTTGGTCTCAATCTAAGAATCTTTTTTGATTTCTGGTTATAACAAAAGGAATATGAGCATGCAAAAAGACGTGGAGCAAAAATTTATGCTGAGCTTCGTGGATATGGGATGTCAGGTTAAGCTCATTGATAATAATAAAACAAGTTTTGCGCCCATAGATAAATAATAGTAAAACACATTTTGAATTAGCTAAGAGTGAGTTTTCTTAATATTTAGGCGATGCACATCATATTACTCAACCTCCTGAAGATGGAAAGGGAGCTGTTTTGGCCATGTCACGTGCGTTAAGACAAGTAAGCTGTGGTTAACTGCATAGTTGTTGTTATAGTACTCCTAGAATGGTTTCTGTTGATGATCTTTTATGTTTTTGCTTTTAGCAGTTTGGATTCTAATAATTTGGTTGAATGCCCATGACTTTGCAGTCTGGTCTGTGTCCAAACCAAGTTGATTATATAAACGCACATGCAACATCAACCCCAATAGGTGAAAACAATTGAAATTTCGTGTTGGTTGGCTTTGGTTTTACAAAAACTGAATTCATGATTCTGTTATCAAATCCAACTTTCAGGCGATGCCGTGGAAGCAAGAGCTATCAAGACCGTATTCTCTGAACATGCTACTTCAGGCACCTTGGCTTTCTCCTCCACCAAGGTAAAAATGCCTGATTTATCAAAGAGTTTGACATAGAGTCGTATGTGTCTGCAAATAAATAAGAGACGTGAGTTGCTAAATTTTGAGCCAAACTCTTGTCGATAAACGAAATCTACTTCTTTTGAATGAAGGGGGCAACTGGTCATCTTCTTGGAGCAGCTGGAGCAGTGGAAGCTATTTTCAGTATCCTTGCTATACATCACGTAAGCATTCTCATTTCTTAGTTTTGTGTTCTTGTCTCTGATGGTTAAGGTTTTTGTAACCTAAACTAGAACCTGCCAAAAAATTTATAGGGTGTTGCTCCACTGACTCTGAATGTCAAGAATCCAGATCCCATCTTCGACCAGAGTTTCATGCCTTTGACCACTTCGAAAGAGATGCTCGTTAGGACAGCAATGTCGAATTCTTTTGGCTTTGGAGGAACAAATGCATCTTTGCTCTTTGCCTCTATCTAATAGTTGTGATAGGAACTGATCTTTCTTTGGTTGCATAATTTTCCAAATTTACGAACATGAAAAAACTATAACCTCGACGTGGTAAGTTCGATGAGAAATGCGTCAATAAAACAGTTTTGCTCCGGATCAACTTTGCATTCTCGATAATCGGCAATATGTTTTCTTTTACGAATTTCATTTACGAGTGTTCTGAACATTAATTAGGATCAAGCCTGAGATATACTAGTGTGACCATCGAGTGCTTGCGCATGCTCAGTGCTAAAACTTTCATCCAAGAACTTTGTCTGCCAGATCGTTGAGCTCAGAAAGCAATAATAGGATTCAAAATTTCAAATAAAGCGATTTCGGTTAGACCGGTCCGGTTTTCAAAACATTGCAAATATTTCCAAATCTTCTTTTTTTTTCGTTTTTACCTTTTCCTTGCCATATGTAGATTAGGAAATCTGTGTTCGTTTACCTAAACAAAATAGGATTAGTTTTGGCACTATTAAATAGAGAGAGTCTCCTTGAGCAAAAACTTATTATTCTTGTCCGGAGCATCATCTTTCACCAATTCCTTGGACTTTCACCGCCGCACGAACTCCAACATGAGCACCGCAGCAATTGGAAAACATTACCTTATCGACGAGGAGCAGCGGAAGAAGGTAATGTCTGAGGGAGTCCCTGTACTAGAAGAAGTAAGGCAGCCTAACCCTAGTGTTGGATTGTCTTCAGGGTGTAGTGTTGGGCTTGAGGGTCCGGAGAAACAGGTGCATATTCTCAAACCATATAACAACCGCAGCAGGATTATCTGCGTCAGTGATGCGATTCACGTAGAATATAATCTCGAATACGATGAAGATTACAAAGACTTAATGGAGGATATAACACTAGCAGGTCTAAGATTTGGTAACTTGGTGAACGTTGTGATCCCGCGACCCGATCCAGATCATCCTGGTCGTCTAACACCAGGAGTTGGAAAGGCTTTCTTGGAATATGAGGATTTGGATGGAGCATCAAGGGCCGAATCAGGATTTAACCGGATGAAAAGAGATTACGGTATCCAACTGACAGCTGAGTACTATCCAGAAGACAAGTTTGCGCAGGGCGACCTTGATGGCTGATAAATCCAATCCCTCTTCTTTTACTTTTTGGATTTTGCACCATTATTCTATGTCTAATGTTCATGTATATCTATTGTTTGTTTCTTAACAAAACTGGAGCATCTCTTTTGCTCCGACGACTCTGATATTTTGAGTGTACGTACATGATTCTAGGGAGGCAGCTTAAGAGTTAAAACTGATGATGACTTAACAAAGCCACCATCAAGAATGCTTCATTGAGAAAAAACAAGCTCATTGGTTACTGTTGAAGAAGAGTATGTCTAGAAATTAGAAGGAATTGCAGATCACATAGATTCTCTTTCATAATTGTTGCTTTCAATTTGTATTCATTCATCGTAAGGGTTGTGTTTTCTGTTTCCTATACAAGAACATCATAAAATAATTGATCCTTTCCTTTTTATCCGAGAGAGAGAGAGAGAGAGTTTTGGAGGTTGCATAGTAAGAATATTTCCTTTATAGCAAGTTATAACATTTTTATTCATTTTTAACTCCATGTTAACTTACGTTAGCGAGTTCCCTATGAAAATCACAGACAAAAGATGTTTCAAATCCCTACTTTTTTGCTTGCGATATCTCTCCTTGGAGATCTTTTTAAGAATATCTTGACCTGAAACCTTCTGTAAGAGGAATGACTTTTGCGGATACTTTTGTTTGCAACTTAAGCACAGCTTCGCGTATTTCCTGCCATTGCAACCACACAAAGTATAAGATAAAATAAAATCACAAGGGACTAAATTTTTTACTAAGAACATGAACTCAAATTGAGACTCTCACCTCTACATGGTAACGAGACGAGAAATGCGTCAATAATACAGTTTTGCTCCGGATCCATTTTGCGTTCTCAATAATCTGTAATTTTGTTTGTAGAAATTTCCATTTACAATGCAGTTCCATTTACAGTGTAGTGTTTGAACTTAAATAGCATACCTGAGATATATGAGTATGACCAAGTTCTTGCGCATGCTCAGTGCTAAAACTTTCATCCAAGAAAGTTGCCTGCCAGATCGGTTAAGCTCAGAAACTATAACCTAATCCAGTGGAGTTTTAATATGATATACAGAAACGCCAATAGGATTCAAATAAGTACCTCGGTTATTAGAACTTTTGCCCTCAACGCATCAGCGTTACGAGGGTCAAGCATATACTCTGCAGTCGTATCTCCAGTGAAGGCTATCTCAGGGGATAGTATTGTGTCAGTAATCTGTAATTAAGTTCAAAACTATGTGACTTATCAAACCTCAACACTAAAACAATTACCCTTCAACATCACTTGGCAATATGGCTTATAAGCAAAACACACCTCGACACCAGACTTTTTAATCTTTTCTATCTGTTTGCCTTTAAGGTGAGCATATTGCTTCTGCAACTTCTTCCTGACTGAGTAGATCACATAACCCTGAGAGAAGTCATAATCCACAACTCAAAGATCAGTTAAAAACAGACACTCTTATGACCAATTCACGACGTGTGTAGTACCTGGCTCGGTATGACGTGGTGAGTTGCAAACGGTCTAACAACAATGTCATTCCGCAACTCATACGTCTCACCTGCCACAAACATAACGGTCATCAAGATTTGCTACCTAAACAAGATTGGTTTTTTGTAACTGTAAACAGATAAAAAAAAAAAAAACTAGTCAAGGCTTTTCGCTACATATATTCATACCTACATCAAGTGGAATCAGTTCTACATTCAACTCTACTTGACCCATAGTCCTGTGAATCTCAAGAAGTTTCTCAACATCTTCTTTAATAGATGGTGGCACAAATATTTTCGGTGGCTCAAGATTATATAAACCACGGCTCGCTACATACATCGGTAGCCCTCCCTGTAGGAAACACTAAGATTAGCCTCAAGATTCATACCATAACTCAATAAAAAAATCACAAACATCAAAACGAAATCTAAAGAGTGTTTATAAGAAAAACGCATCTTTATCCATTCAAATCACTGAACCAAAGACTCGATTTTTTTTTGAAACAACTCACAATATGATCAAGATGAGCGTGAGTGATAAAAAGAAACTTCTGCTGAATAGCACGAGAAGGGCACCTCCCAATATCAAATACACATTTGAGCTCAGGTACGATGACACAAGTCTCGTGCCCACCTACGGATATGCCCTCAATCGCATAACTCTCCAATTCGACGCCTTTACGGTTCACGGCGGCGCGTGCTTTCCTGTACTCTTCTTCTTCCTCGATTGCGCGGCTAATCGATGAGAAGTAGCCGGAGACTTTGACAGGACTCACGAAATGGCTACGGTTGCTCTGTATCTGCGCGGCGAGCACTGGAGGAGGAGGGCCATGGTGTTTGGTGAAAGGGAAGATTTTGGAAAACGAGATTGGTAACGAAGAAAGCTGCATTTTTTGTTTGATAAATTCAGAGGTTTTTTTGGGTTTTCCTCCTTTCTTCTTCACTCACCAGCCACGAGACGCGAGAGAGTGTGAGATTTTATTTTAGACATGAAAGTAGTGAAACGATAGGGAGAATGCCAAAAAACGCCCTTATTGAGAATCGAGTTAGCCAATTCAATATTGACCCGATCCGGTTAAAATTTATCTACCAAATTATTTGTAACCCAATTCAATAAATTGAATACCATACCAAGGTTTATTGTTAAAAGTGCATGAAAAATATACCTTAGTGTATAAAATTATTATCATTTTTTAATCTTTGTTTTTCAACAAAAGTTTAGCTAATATGAGCCAACTGGAAGTTAAATACAAAATTATTAATAATATCTTTGAATATCGTGTTTTTTTTTTTCCCAAGTAGCACATTTGATCATGCCCTACAGCCTACATTTTATCATATTGAAATTCATTTCGATTTTGATAAAGTTGTTTAATACGGTTTCATTTTCAACAAGTAAGCAATACAGAAACGCAAACAAAATGAACAATCAGGAATTATAAAAAATAAAAAGTTTGAAGAATAAAAAAAAAAAATGTATACAAAGAACACAAGATAAGATACCATTTAAGTAAATTTTGAAACTCTACTATTATAGTTATACCAGATAAAACCACGTATCATATATCATGCATGGTGTAAAAACACTTCCACTCACAATTCTAACTTGCAATCCTCCATATTGCTCTCAAACTCTAAAGTCGGGAAGAGAAGTGAACGCACAATTCTCTGATATTCCAATGACACTGTATGGGATCATTATTAACTCAACAAACACTTTGGCTATGACTCCTCGAAAAGCCTACATAACCAAAATATTTATTTTCTTCCTTCAAGCATCTGTTAATTCTTTTAAAGATGCATTGACATCAATAGTTTCTACTTCACTTATTTGCGCGGTTTGAGTCTCAAAAGCAACATTATCATCACCATCCAATATCCATATTGATAAAGATTAACAAAAAAAAAAAAAAAAAACAAATAAGTAATAAGTCAAATAAAATAAAAAGAATGTAGCGAATGAGTTAATAAAGATACAAGGGAAAAGACATAAATCCAATTGTTGACCAAAAAAAAAGAAAAAAACAAAAATCCAATTTATGACTCGCTCCATGCATACAACAATCTTAATATCGTAAACCTTCCGTTCAGCCCATAAACTAACGGGAGAATGAAACGATTCAAACACTTCCGCTTGAAATGTGCAAATTTGACCATACTGAATATTTAGATAAAATTTTCCACTTACATATATAGTGAAAATCTACAAAAAGATTCAATAGTAGATTCTTAAAAATATTAACATATTTAATCATGAAACTTTACATGTATACTAGATAATTAAGGTCCGCGTTATTACGCCGTAAAAATTTTAAAAAAAAATATTAGGAATAAATAAGTAGTAATATACATGTTTTTAGATTTTGTCTTGTAACATTTTAATATTGAATATGAACCTCTCATATTTCATTTTAATACTCTCTCAGTTCTATTATATAAGGGTTTTAAGGTTTTTTTGCTTTATTTTATAGTATTTTTTCAAATTTATATGTACAATTTTTATTAATATAATTTATGACTATTTGAACTATGCAGTATATTTTCCTATTAGTTGAAGTTTTGTAAATGATATAATATTTATTGTTTATTAATCTTTGTACTTTTACCCAAAAAATTTTACAAGACAGGAAATACCATTTAAATATCTATACCATCATAATAAACCATATTTTAAGTTTAATTAAACATTTCATCTTAATGCATATAACTAAATATTTTATATCAAACACAATTAATACATCATATCAAATCTATATCTTAGTAACAATAGAAAATACAAATAAAAATGAACAAAGTATAATTCACAAAAAATTGAATAAACATTATTTAAGATATATTTGTTATGTTATTATCTCATAGCTCATAAGTACTAATTTTATCTCATGTCATAATCAATTTTAAATGAGTGAAATTTATAAAATAAAAACATATATAAATAATATAGAGACATTCTCATCAAATAACTGGAGATTCATTCCTATAAATTATAATCTATTTTGAATTATCTTATATTTTGACATATGCATTACAAATATACATGTGTTGAAATTATAAAATCAAACTAAAAAAGAATCATTAATATTATTAAATGAATTTTTTAAATTGATACATATTATTATTTGAAATTTTGTAATCTAATATAAATTTCATCGTTTGAAATTTAGTTTAGTAATCACATTTAACTATCTATTTCATCGTAAAACAATAATTCATTTTTTCATGGATTAGAGTTAAAATTTTAATAACAAAAATAATATGAGCATCATATGAGATAATATGTATATTGGTTAGTATTTTAAATTTAACAATAGAAATAATCAGTAAAAAAATCATAACATCCACAAAAATTTTGGAAATTCATAAATATCCTAAATATTATTCTTCTATATGTCATAATTTCATAAGTAATACTTTTGTCAATTTTCATCAATTAACCAAAAATTAATTCCTATAAACTTATTTTTTCTATTTTTTTCAGGTTTCTCATATTACTACATGCATTAAAAATTTTAAAATAAAACATGTAAAACTATACCATATACACATCATGTATTGAAAATTTTTTAAAAGTTCATTATTATTTCAAGGTTTTGTGTACTTACTTACTTAAAATAAAAATTTATATTACAACGATAAATACAATTTATATCCGACTAAAATGATGTTAAATAACTTATGTTATTCTTTTTAACTTTGTTATTAATTATTTATTGATTAATATACATACTTAATAAATTAAGTTTTTGCTTACACATGTCAAATTTTATTGAGAACACACGTATGATATAATTAGCATACAATGGAAAATATATTGATTTTGTTACTTTTCCTTTTTGATTTAGAAAAATAAAATTTTAAAAATATAAACATGTAAAATTCAATTTTCAAAAGTCTGCTATCACCTTTGGGAAAAAGTTGGATCCCGTTATGAGACACCTAATTGGTCTATTTACTAGCATTGTCCAGGAAGGTGGATCAGGAAAATATTTGGGGCTCCTTGAGTGTTTTAGTGGTTCGAAGAGAGACCTCATAAATTTCACCAGCGATAGATTAAAATCGAGATGCAGTGGTTGGTATGAGAAAACACTTTCTTTGGGGGGAAAGGAGGTGCTTTTGAAATCTGTTGCAATGGCTTTACCGGTTCACACCATGTCATGTTTCAGATTGACAAAACATCAATATAGGCAGATCAACAGTGCTATGTCTCAATTCTGGTGGAACAAAAATGAGGTTAAACATAAGATGCACTGGGTCATGGGAGAAGATGTGTCAATCAAAGGTACGGGGAGGTCTGGGTTTTAGGGATATTGGGAGGTTTAATCAAGATTTATTAGCTAAGCAAGCCTGGTGACTCTTAGATTCTCCCTTATCCTTGCTTAGCCGTGTTTACAAAGGCAAATACTTTGTGGATAAAGGTTTTTTTAGGCTAAGTTGGGGTGTAGACCGTCTTATGTTTGGAGAAGTATCCTCTTTGGGAGAGAGCTACTTGAAAGAGGAGTTGTGAAGACGATAGGAGACGGGTCTAGTACAAGTGTTTGGCTAGAGAAATGGGTCTTTGATGATCAACCTAGGCGACCTGTCAACAAGGAGCAGCTGATTGACTTAAATCTACAGGTGCACTCACTGATAAACGAAGCTGGAGACTGGAATGTGCAACGTTTACAAGTGGAAATTGGCCATATACAAACAATGGTCAATATATGGTGAAGAGTGGAAATTGTACGGGTTAATAAGATTAAGGAGGGGATTTGGTCTATCCTTACTCAGCCAAAGATACGAATGTTTTTGTGGAGAGCTTTTTCTGGAGCCATTGCAGTTGTAGAATGTTTGCGTAGACATGGTTTGCAGGCGAATCCACTTTGTTAAGACTGTAGAATGGAAGAAGAAACAATGGTACATGTTCTCTTTGGATGTACGATCGCGAGAAAAGTATGGACTGCAACTTCCTTTCCTTTACCGGATCAAGGATTTTCAGATGATGTGGTAGAGAATATTGGCTATGTGTTACGACTCATGCAGCGAGTAGAGTTAAGCAGTCAATGTAGGGCTGCGATACCTTGGATCCTTTGGGGAATTTGGAAGGCTAGAATTGGCTCTATCTTTGCAAATAGAACACATGATCCACATGTGGTGCTGGCTACAACTTTGGAGGAGTCAGAGATCTGGATACATCACCAACAGGTCGCCTATCAGACAGTTCTTAATGAGACTCGACTGCAGGATAAGCCTACTCTGTTTTGGACCAGACATCTTCCGGGGATCACCAGATGTAATGTTCATTGCTCATGGGTGAATGAGTCTTCTTTCTGCCGTGGGGCTTGGCTATTGCAGAATCATGAAGGGAATGCTCTTCTTCACGCCAGGGATGCTTTCCTACCATTGCGAACAGAATTGCTGCATAGCTTAATTGTATTTGGTGGTGTCTAACGAGTATTCAAGTGCTACACTACACATCGGTTGAAGTTTGGTCGGACTGTAATGTAGCTATTTCAGCTTTAGACGATCCGTTTGCTTGGCCAAAGTACATGTCACAGTTACTGAAAATCCAACGGGTGGTGCAGGAGATGGGAGATGTTACTTTTAAGCTTTCTTCTTCGAAAGTTAACTCTTTGGTCAGGGATATAGCTGGTAGTGTCACTCGCGATGGTCGCCTCACTTCCTATCTGGCTAGATGAAACACATCTATTTGGTGGTATGGTGATGAAATGGATGGAATGATGATATATGAATGAATGGATGGCAGGGTGTTTCAATTCCCCTTATGCAATTGTAGTACAAGAGGTGTCAATCCAATCTGAGAGTTTGTAAGCAATCAAGATGTGCATAAAGGTCTAAGTCAAGCCAGATGTAAAGGATGTTTGTCACTAACAATCCTATGATGAAATGTAAAGTGCAGAATGTAAAGTTACTAGAACTAGATGCTAAATGTAAATGGAACAAAATGATTATGACATATATGAAGCTAGAACAGAAATAGAAACTATATTAATGAAAGTATTGAACATGACACTAAGTGAATGCAACAGAAATGCAACTAGAATGAAACAGGAAGTAAGATAGGACAACTACAAATCATAAATAAAAGTTCTGGGGATGAACTCGAGCAAGCACTTGATCGAGTGTAGATCGAGTGCAGGGTCGAGCTGGAAAAACGCGAGAAAACATAGCAACACAAGA
The DNA here is from genome assembly GCA_024034495.1 of Camelina laxa. Classification (NCBI taxonomy): domain Eukaryota; kingdom Viridiplantae; phylum Streptophyta; class Magnoliopsida; order Brassicales; family Brassicaceae; genus Camelina; species Camelina laxa. Next base: position 10,556,888 of record CM043885.1, on the reverse strand, counting down.
AAAACAGAGCAATATGAAAGCAAATCAAACAACAAGCAAGCAGCAGGATTAAGACTAAGAAATCAATAAACAAAGAAGGCCTTGGGGAGGGATTCATGGGCTGGACTAATGATTGAGGTCATCTAACTTGGTCAACAAATCTCAAACAACTTGAGCTAATCTCTAGACAATATTTTCTAAGACATGTTTAATCCACTCTCATGGCAAGAAACAATCAAACTCATGCATCTCTAGACTTTTTCTCACACAGTAAAGAATCTACACAAGCAAGCATTAAGCAATATGTCAAATACCAAACAAGACCTCTAATCTCTTAGCAAGTCTAATGGTAAATTCTAGATCTAGCCTTATCTATGCTCCTTAAACATTGGTATGATGCTAAGATGCTTGAGATCAAATCCTACCCTCTCAGTTATAGGATCAGCATTAAGAACATCTAGACTAGAAGAGATCTACAACAATCAAGCTTGACCAAATCAAACAAACCTCAAACATAATCCAGCCTAACCCATCCTCAAGATCCTAAACAACTACTCACAAGAACACATGATGAACATCAAAGTCATAAACCCAGAAAATGCTGAAACTTGCATCAAATGAAAGATAAAGCAAAGATCTACAATAATGAAGAAGGAATCAAACACAAATTCTTAATATCTTGAAAGTTATGGAACCAACAAAATCCAAAAATCTTATGTTTTCTCCTTCAAAAGAAGGTACAAGATCTAATAAAATAAAAGTGCAAAAGAAATAATTTCAGGTTTGAGAATATCTAAAAAGCTGGACTCTTGGTGGCTGAAGGGTACAAGGTCCTTTTATAGGAAAAGTAGTGGAAGCCCTAAAAATGCTAAAAGACAAAATAGCTAGGCGGCTCGGCCAACTCGACCTGGTGCTCGGTCGAGTGACCGGTCGAGTTGGCTTTCCTTCTGCTCCTTCCACTCGGTCGAGTCCCTCTCCGCACATGGTCGAGTGGGCAGTCGAGTGGGACTCCGGACTTTGGTTCTTCAGCCTTAACTCTCTTGCTTTCTCCTCTTGATTGCTTCACTTCTCCTCAGCATTACTTCCATGCTCCTTAGGCTCCAAAATCACCTGTTTATGCATGAAAAGATGCAAATGCAGTGCAACTAAGCTCTAATGCATGATTAGTCCTAAAGCTATGCAATAATGGTCAAAATAGATAGCAAAAGATGCAAAAGATGTGAATAAACTAAGGGAAAACAGGGTAAAATATATGAACATTAGTCTTTGCTTGCCCTCAAGCAAATAAACAAGACATAAGAAGGTAGGTGAGGTTTGAAAGTGGGATCTCAGCTCCTAAAGCTTGCTAATAGACCAGCTAGAATCAATGTCCAAGTTACTAGTACTATGATGCAAGTTGAATGAGCTGTACTTAAAGATTTTAGACAAACCTATCACAACCTTTACTGATTTGAGCCTTAGATATCCACATGCATTCAAATCAACCATTTCCTTTAACATTCATTAATCAAGAACATGAATCAATCTTATGCAATGCTTAAACTCATTTGGCTTGGAGATAAAGGTTTTTGAGACAATGATGGTCTCTCTTTAGAGTGGGGCTTATCAATATCAAGGTTCTCTCATAAAAATGGATTGAGCTTTAGAAGAATGCTAAAGGTAAGAACACTTAGACACATACAAGAACAAAACCTTGTCTACCCAAAGGCACCCAAAGTGTTTATCCTATCAATCTAAACCCAAATGATCCTACTGCTACCCTTTAACTTCTTCTTTTCTCTTTCACCCTTTTCTCTTTTGGTTTTCAAGTCTTAGGAGAAGTTTCTTATTTGATCTTTCTAGTGGGATGTGGGATTCTTTCTTATATGCTATGGTTCTCTTTTCTTCTTATTCTTAAGACATACAAGTATTTTGCCAGACTTTTCTTTTCTTTCTTTTCTTTTCTTTAACTAGAACCATCTTCAACAATTTTTTTAACTTCCCATCCTTTCACTAGACTTTGCTTAAACACATTCTCCTCTTAAAGACTCTACCCTTTTTCTTTCTCTTTTTCCTCTTTTATTTTCTTTTCTTTTTCTTTTTCAAAACAACCAAGTCCCAAACCTAACAATTAAACCACCTAGTCCTATCTAGTTTGAAAATTGCAAACTAGAACTACACAAGGCTTTACTCTTGTCAGGTCAAACCTAACACTTTCTACCAAGCTCAACCCCAAAAAGGCCTCACACACACAAGAATTAACATGGCTTGAAAGAAGGGTTGGTTAAGGGTGGGGAAACTGATTCTTAATGAGGAAATCAGCTACTTGGATCAACAAGAGTGGTAAAAAGGAGAAAGATGATCCAAATATGTATATGGTATCCATGAGTTTAAAGCAATGCACAAGATGATAATTAAAAGTCAATATTAGGTTCTTATAAATAGGAAATGGCATCAAATCACAACATGCTTCAATTTAGACCAAATGCAATGCAGAAATTCAAGACATGGTTCAATCTTATGCTTCTAGCTACTTAACTAGCATCAAAGTACTATTAACTTGGGCATTGATCCTAGTTTAGTGAATATAGCAAGATAACAAGGCTAAGCTCATCATAGATCCCTAATGCAAAAATATGAAATAGTCCTATATGAAACATGCTAAACAAGATCCTAATATGCAATGCAAACTACATGAATACTTTTTTTTTTTTTTATAAAGATTTTTGTTGTTTTTTTTTGTTTTCTATGCCTTAAATGATATGCAAATACTATCATGATTAAATGTAAAATAAGAAAACAAAACACAACATCAAATACTATCTCAAACCCTCCCCCAAACTTAAATTACACAGTCCACTGTGTAAGAGAAATTTGTAAGAGGATTTAAGACTAAAAACAAAACACAATATGAAATGCAATGATATTGACAAGGAAAAGGTGATAGTGGTACCTCAAGGATTGTGGAAGAAACTGTCCACGTCATCTTGCATGCTGTCAAAAGTGTAATTGGGGGCTGCTTGGTGACTTGGAGATGGAGATTGGGGCAGCTCGACGATGGCGATCGACCGTGACTCGGTCGAGTAGGAGCTCGAGTGGGGGGTCGAGCTGGACTGCGGATGCCAAAATTGTGTCCTTGCTGCTGGTAGAACTGCTGGTAGAGTGCTGGATCCATGAAGTATTGGGGTGGGATGGGAGGGTAACCTGGATATCCTGGATAAGCAGCTGGAGGTGGGAAGCCATAAGGTGATCTGGGTCGGAACTCGGCCGAGTGCATCTGGGGTGCTCGGTCGAGTGGGTGCTCGAGTGACCCGGTCGAGTGCCTTGAAAATTGTTGTTCTCGGCTACTTGAACTCCTCTTCCTCTGATTTGGCTCGTACATTGAAACTCTAGCTGGTTCCACAGGGTTTGCAACTCTTGAAAGTGCTCTAGTTGAGCTACTCCTCCTCAAAGGGCTTGAATGGCTTGGAGATGAGTTTCCACTCTTCAGCTCAGCAATCTCCTTCTTTAGGCCCTTGATGGACTTAGCCATGTTGGTCACCTCCTTCTTAAGCTTATCAAACCTCTTCCCATGCCACTTGTTCCACCTTTGCAAAAGAGTCAACCTCTTGCTAGTCTCTCTCACTCCTCTACTATCCCTTAGGTCGGGCTCATAATCCTCAAAGTAAAACTGCTCCTCCCCATCAGCCATTTCCACATCTCCAGCTTCATCAACTCTAGGTTGAACTACCCCATCAAACAAGAACTCATCAGCTGGCCAAAAGTCAATGTTGGCTCCTTCTTGAATGGTGGTGAGCTCTTGGTTAGGCAAGATCAACTGTTTTTTCCCAACTGTTGGAAGCTCAAAGTTGAAAATGTGATTTCCTTGATGCATCTCCTTGGCTAATATGAGAGTAGAGGTGAGGTAGCTTGAGTCAATCCATCTTGGTGAGACCTTTTCTCCTTTAAGTGGGACCTTGGCAGCTTGTAGAATTGGAGTGATGATGCCTCCAATGGTTAGTGCTCCCCTTGAACCTTTGTTTTGCAATTTGCCCACCCAACTTCTCAAATATATCATGTGGTCAATGAGCACCATTGCTAGGTCAGTCTCCACAGTGGTCCCAAGAATGATGATTCCATCTTTTGCCTTGAGGATGATTCCATTGAGAGCCATGTCAATCATCTTAAGCTCACCCTCATTGAGATTTCCAGTTTCCTTCCTAGCAAAGAAGGTGTTTGCTAAGGCCTTGTGGTAGTACCTTAGGACCGGGCTTCTTATCTTTGAACTTTTGGTCTTGGAGGATGAATAAGTGATGTTGTCTCCAATGGTTTCCCAAATGGAATAGAGCTCTTCTCTTGGTATCATCAAGCTCCTATTACTCCCAACTTCAAAACCAAACACATTTGCTATCTTCTTCATTGGAAGCTCATACTTCTTCCCCTTGATTGTGAAGGCAATGTGACCAGCTCCAAACTCATCATCCTTCCTTGCATATGTGTGCAGCTTGACTGTGGCTAGAAACTCACAACTTTCTTCCTTGTAGCACTCCATGCAAAGCCCCATGAACTTGGTTAGGTTGCTCTTCTCAAAAAGAAACTCCACATCTTCATCAATGGCTAGCTTCTCCATTGTTTCCTTGTGTGGATATCTAGTCCCCAGGAACTCCATCCTCATGAAGGCTTCATAAAGTTGCCTCTTTGTCAAACCACAAGATTCTGCTTCTCCATCATCCTCTCCCTCTTCTTCTTCATCTTCTTCCTCACTCTCACTTTCAACCTCCCCTTGTGCAACCTCAACTGCTGGCCTCTTCCCTTTAGCATTGTTTTTCCTCATGAACTCCATAAGAGTTGGCTCCCTTTCTTCTTCCCTTTCGGTTCTCTCAGGATCTTCCTCAACTGACTGGTTTCTTGAACTCGGCATCTAGCTCGATCGGCTACTCGGACCGCCACTCGGTCGAGGGGTTGCTCGAGTGGGGCGTCGAGTGGTTCTTCCAGCTTCTCCTCTTGATTCAAGGTGAGCATCACGACGTTCCATGGAGCTTGCAGCTGCTTGTTGAGACTTCCTAGTAATCCTTGAAGACATTTTCAAACAGAACTGAAGGGAATAGACTCAAAACTTAAGGTTAATAGGTTAGTGACCCAAAAACTTGAAAGAGCTAAGCTTGAGCAAAAGATGAACTTAGAGAGAGATTTTAAAACTTGATTTTAGTTGTTTTGAGCAAATGAGAGAGTGTGAGAGGTATATGGTCGAATCAAGCTCTATTTAAAGAAGCTAAGGGGACAAGGAGACAAGGGTGGAGCGTCCATACCATTCAAATTTGAAATGAGAATCTTTGACCTGCTTTTTGCTACCACTCGACCCACACTCGACCAGCACGTGGTCGAGCCCCTTGACCAAAGTTTGAAATTTCAAAAATTTTCTTCTTTTTCTCCCTCCACTCGATCATTCTAGAGAAATGAGAATCGAGTGGGCCTTAGTTCTTTTCCAACTCGGTCGAGTACCTCTCGTGGGCTGGTTGAGTGGGCTTGCGAATCTACTTCTCCAAGTCCAAATCTCTCCATACCCATCTACACTTTCATTAAAAGGCCTACCAAACACAAACATAAAAGAAAACACATCAAAACTACAAGGAAAATAAAGCTTATTTACAAAGGATACCTTAGGGACTTCCTCCCTAGTGAGCTTGTTTATAGTCACTAAGCTTGACTTTGGTTGCCTTTTCAGGCTTGGTTTTGATACCAAGGAGGTGATGAAATCCTCCCTGGCACCTCTTGATCACTGTGAAGTTGACTCTTGATCACTTCACCCTTAACACACAAACCATACTTCTTCTTGATTTTGAGCCTTGGTCTTGCCTTCCTCATAGACCTCTTGTTTAGCTTAACTTGGAGATCCTTAACCATACCAGTCAACTCTTGAACTGAACTCTTAAGCTTTTCCACTGAATCCTCTTGAAGAGAGAGCTTAGCCTTTGAAGTTGCTTCACCACTTAAGCCTTCATCACTACCTTTGTCCTTGATAGTAAAAGGTTGATTATCAATGGTAGGGAGGTTGGTTGGGTTATAGATGTTGAACTTCATGGTTATATCTTCAGCAATGTTCAAGGTCACAAGACCTTCCTTAACATCTATAACAGCTCCAACAGTTGCTAAGAATGGCCTCCCTAGAATGATAGGATCTTCAGGCTCCTTATCCATCTCTAGAACCACAAAGTCTGTATGAATCCTTGCCTTTCCTATCTTGACTGGAATGTTTTCCAACTTACCAACTATGCCTTTGTTTGTTCCATCAGCTAGACATATATGAAGGTTGGTGGACTTGAATTTAGTGTGCCCAAGCTTTTGTGCTATAGAGTAAGGCATAACACTGATAGATGCTCCCAAGTCACATAAGCACTGGTTGTAGTGAAGATAGCTAAGTGTGCAAGGCAGATAGAATGGACCTGGATCCTTAAGCTTAATTGGGATGATAACTCCTCCAAGGTCTTCAAAATCCTTTTCATCTTGATCATGAGCCTTCTTTTTTGATAATTCAAGCAAAAAATCCTTATAGAGAGGATATGGATCATACTGTTCCAAGGCAGATCCTCTCTCCTCTTCTTGGTAAGTAATGATAACCTCTTGTATGGCCATCACTTCCTCTTGTTTCTCAATCACAGCCTCTTCCTTCAAAGCTTTCACTTCCTCTTGTTGTAAGGCCATCATTTCCTTTCTCTCAATGATTTCCCTTAATTTCTTAAGCTTCTGTGCATTGAAACGTCCTGAGAATGGAAGAGGCGGTTTGTAAGCAGGAGGAATGTACTTAGCAGGCTTGACCGTTTCTGGCCCTTCAGCTCGATCGACCACTCGATCAGGCACTCGGTCGAGTGCACTACCGGATTCAGTCTGCTTTGCACAATCTTCACTCTGAACTTCAAGAATTGACCAATCCTCCCCATCTTGAACATCACTGTCCTCAGTGACTTCTTCATCAAGGATATGAATGGATTTTGCAGTGAACTCCCTTGGGTTTTGAACAGCTTTTCCAGGGAGTTGAGTAGGTTTGGGAGCTGAAGTAGAAGCAATGTTGCTCTCCATGTACTTCACTCTAGAGTTCAGACCCTCAAACTTCATGTTGAGGTCATTATACTATGATATTAACCGCTGGTTCAACTCAGCAAACTGCTTGGCCTCCTCAATCTTTCCATTGGCTTGCCCAATCAACAATTGTTGCATCATGGCTCTTAAGTCTTGTTCCTGGCCTTGGTTAGTCTGAAACCCTGGGGGGGGGACACAATTGGGGCTGGAACACTTGTTGTTGTTGCTTGGCTGCATAGTTGTTTTGTTGTTGAGGCTGTTGAGGTGGATAGACTTGGTCTTGTGGATTGGCTACATTGGTGCTTCTATAGGAGAGGTTGTTGTTTTTGAACCCTCCTCCTTGGTTGTAGCCTTTGAATCCACCCTGGTTTTGCATATAACAGAGCTCAGAAAATTCCCTCTCCCCCTCTTGAACTGAAACCTCTTCCTTACCAATAAAGTGAATAGACTTTTGTTGGCTAAGGAGGATCCTGTCAAGCTTCTCATTGACCATCTTCAAGTCCTTCTTGTACTTCTCCTCTTGATCAGTGGAGGTGGACCTTACTGTTCTGTCATAGTCCTCATTGTAGTTTCCATCTGATTGAGCAAGATTTTCAACCAACTCCCAGCCTTCTTCCACATTCTTGTTGAGGAAATTTCCATTTGAGGCTGTGTCAAGAAGCATTCTGATCTTGGGAAGCACTCCTCTATACAAAGTACTTAGGAGGGACTCATTGCTGAAGCCATGGTGATGACACTGAGTCTGGAATCCTTTAAACCTCTCCCAAGCTTCACAAAAACTCTCATTATTCCTTTGAGCAAACCCAGAAATTTCATTTCTCAATCTAGCAGTTCTAGCATTGGAAAAGAACTTGGCCAAGAAAGCCTTCTTGCAAGCATCCCATGTGGTTATTGCCCCAGTAGGAAGAGTCTTCTCCCAAAGGTGAGCCTTGTCTCCAAGTGAGAAGGGGAATAACCTTAACTTGAATCCATCCTCACTGACACCATTGAACTTGGTGAGACCACATATCCTATCAAATTCATCAAGGTGGTCTAGGGAATCTTACATTGGCAACCCATGGAACTTGTTGGCTTGAATCATGGAGATCAGTCCACTTTTGATCTCAAAGTTGTTGTTTGCAACAGTAGGAGGCACAATACCAGCTCTCTGGTTATGTGTGTTTGGTGCATCTCCAGCACCAATGTTTCTTGCTCTTGGAGCTTGTTGATCTTGTTGCTCCATTAGCACTTGTTGTTCTTGTTCCTGATAGATCCTTGTTCTCTGCTGTCTCAGGTCCCTTGGTGGTCGGTTGATGTGATCAAGGAGTCTCTGAAGATTGTGATGACCCTTGGACCTTGTTTGCATCAATAGGCGCGAGTACAAACTCGGACAGACACTCGGTCGAGCACAGGCTCGAGTCGACTGGGAACTGATGTCTATTTGTATCCGGCTTCTGACTCGATCAGGTGCTCGATCATACACTCGGTCGAGTGGTGGTCGAGTTGGTGGTCGAGCTGGTACCTGAAACTCAATCACAGACAAGCAGTAGAAGAAACGAGATCAGTAGTGAACAAGTGGATAAACGAACTTAATCTTAGACTTTTATTGATCCTAATTTTCACAAAAACACACTCAAATGGGCAACGACGCCAAATTGAAACACATCTATTTGGTGGTATGATGATGAAATAGATGGAATGATGAGATATGAATGAATGGATGGCAGGGTGTTTCAATCCCCCTTATGCAATTGTAGTACAAGAGGTGTCAATCCAATCTGTGAGTTTGTAAGCAATCAAGATGTGCATAAAGGTCTAAGTCAAGCCAGATGTAAAGGATGTTTGTCACTAACAATCCTATGATGAAATGTAAAGTGCAGAATGTAAAGCTACTAGAACTAGATGCTAAATGTAAATGGAACAGAATGATTATGACAATTATGAAGCTAGAACAGAAATAGAAACTTTATTAATGCAAATATTGAATAGGACACTAAGTGAATGCAACAGAAATGCAAATAGAATGAAACAGGAAGTAAGATAGGACAACTACAAATCATAAACAAAAGTTCTGGGGATGAACTCGAGCAGGCACTCGATCGAGTGTAGATCGAGTGCAGGGTCGAGCTGGACAAACACGAGAGAACAGAGCAACCCAAGAAAAACATAGCAATATGAAAGCAAATCAAACAACAAGCAAGCAGCATGATTAAGACTAAAAAATCAATAAACAAAGAAGGCCTTGAGGAGGGATTCATGGGCTGGACTAATGATTGAGGTCATCTAACTTGGTCAACAAATCTCAAACAACTTGAGCTAATCTCTAGGCAATATTTTCTAAGACATGTTTAATCCACTCTCATGGCAAGAAACAATCAAACTCATGCATATCTAGACTTGTTCTCACACAGTAACGAATCTACACAAGCAGGCATTAGGCAATATGTCAAATACCAAACAAGACCTCTAATCTCTTAGCAAGTCTAATGGTAAACTCTAGATCTAGCCTTATCTATGCTCCTTAAACATTGGTATGATGCTAAGATGCTTGAGATCAAATCCTACCCTCTCAGTTATAGGATCAGCATTAAGAACATCTAGACTAGAAGAGATCTACAACAATCAAGCTTGACCAAATCAAACAAACCTCAAACATAATCCAGCCTAACCCATCCTCAAGATCCTAAACAACTACTCACAAGAACACATGATGAACATCAAAGTCATAAACCCAGAAAATGCTGAAACTTGCATCAAATGAAAGATAAATCAAAGATCTACAATAATGAAGAAGGAATCAAACACAACTTCTTAATATCTTGAAAGTTATGGAACCAACAAAATCCAAGAATCTTATGTTTTCTCCTTCAAAAGAAGGTACAAGATCTAATAAAATAAAAGTGTAAAAGGAATAATTCCCTAAAAGGTAAAAACTAGGTTTGAGAATATCTAAAAATCTGGACTCTTGATGGCTGAAGGGTACAAGGTCCTTTTATAGGAAAAGTAGTGGAAGCCCTAAAAATGCTAAAAGACAAAATAGCTAGGCGGCTCGGCCAACTCGACCTGGTGCTCGGTCGAGTGACCGGTCGAGTTGGCTTTCCTTCTGCTCCTTCCACTCGGTCGAGTCCCTCTCCGCACACGGTCGAGTCCCTCTCCACACACGGTCGAGTGGGCAGTCGAGTGGGACTCCGGATTTTGGTTCTTCAGCCTTAACTCTCTTGCTTTCTTCTCTTGATTGCTTCACTTCTCTTCAGCATTGCTTCCATGCTCCTTAGGCTCCAAAATCACATGTTTATGCATGAAAAGATGCAAATGATGTGCAACTAAGCTCTAATGCATGATTAGTCCTAAAGCTATGCAATAATGGTCAAAATGGGAAGCAAAAAATGTGAATAAACTAAGGGAAAATAGTATAAAATATATGAACATCACTAGAGGTGGACCAGCATGGTTACATGAGAGGATTGAAGAGGAACGATGCCGAAGATACTAAGTTGCATGACTGATTCTTGTTTTCTTATTTTATTCCTATTGGTATGTTTATTTTCTTGGTTGTTTTTCTAACACTTCTGGTTTCCTTATTTAATCAATTCATGAGTTAAAAAAAAACATGTAAAATTCTGTAAATATAATTAGTGTCATACTATGTTTAATTATTTATAAAAAAAAAAAGAAATTTTTTGACACGTGTCAACATTTAATCAATATATTTGACAAATGTCATAATCTTGTTAATGAGTAACTTTGACATCAAACTTTATATAAGAGATTTCTAATTTTAGAGAAAGACTTCAAAATAAATGTAAGGGGTATTAGTCTTGCTTTCTTCTCAGAGAGTGTGGATCTCCCTTTCCCAGCGGTGACAGAGGATGGAAGTTGTCTTCGTCAGATCCAGCGTGAGCTAGGATCTCGTCGTTTTACCTTTTCCAATTTGTTGCTTGGCTTTTGTCATCAGTCTCGTAAGCTTATGTTCTGATTGATTTTCTTCTCCGAGTTGCTAGAGGGTTAGTAGTTAAGTATGGGTGCAGAGTTTTCTGACCTTTGATTGGGGAATCAGTCCCTTGCTAAGCAGAGGTTTTGTTATGTTTATTTATGATGGTAGTCTCCAAAGTTTGTCGAGTTATCTTCTTCTTGCTGTTGTTCGGTGTTGTGATAGCTGTCTTGAGTATTGCATCGTTCTCGTTGAGATTGGTGTTGTTTGAGAAGTTAGGCTTCACTCCTTGTACTTGCTTTCGAGATATGTTGAGATCTGTTTGCATTTGAAAGGCTTTAGTTTGACGTTCATTGGCGTACCAACGTCGTCGTCGCGTCCGGAAGCGACTTACTTGCCGGTTTATGAAGTCTTGAGAGATCGGCTCTCACCATGATAGGAAGTGGTTGATGTTACTTCGGTTTGGCCATGGGAATCCTTGGTAAATCTCATTCGCTGGTGCTTCAGAAGAAGGGTGCTTTGTTTTCTTTGTGATACTGTCTTTTTTGAGGTTTTATTGCCGGTTACCTCTGTTTTTAGTTTAAGGTATCGTTTTCTTTCGTTTTTGGTTGTAGAATTTCTGTTTAGTAGTTCTATCTTTAGATTCTGAAGACATAAATATTGTCCGCCGGCTTACCGACTCTAGGGACATCAATGTCATCCGCCGGCTTTACCTTTGTATTTCACCTTTGGTTCAACAACAAGTAGATTAATAAAAATTCTAGTTGACAAAAAAAGAAAATGTAAGCTCTTTAATGATATTGTAAATGATAATAACCCACTTATCAAAGGAATATATGCACTAAACATATTTAGGAAATAAAATCCTCAAAAGAATATATGCACTATCAAAAGCCATATAAAATCCTTCACAATTGCAGATAGCATGAGTCGCGTTTTGACGAAAAAAAAAAAAAGCATGAGTCGCGTGCGCGTCTGCGCGTGACATCATCGTTTGGTATAAAACCAAATCAGATTGGAAGAAAAAGACCGAAACGGACCGAACCGAACCAATGTTTTCTTCAATCCTCGCCCCTTTGACGGAGCAAGATTGTCCAACCACCGAATCATTTTCTCAATTAGAAAAAAACCTTTCTTTTTTCGATTTCTTCGTTCCACGAAAGAGTGTAAGGGCAAAAGAACATTCACATTCATCATTTTATCAAATATGAACTTGCTTCTGAGACCATTGACATTCAAAACCTATCAAAGTCGTCTTCTTGGATATGTATAAAAAAACCTAAGTTGTCTCTCAGTTTTCTAACAAGGTTGTTCTTCTCTTTTACTAGTAGCATTCAATTTTGGGGTCTTTTGTTTTTTGGATTATTTTGGAATCTCAATTGGATTGTCGACATGGGTTTGACAAAAAAAACATTGCTTTTCTTTCATTTTTGGTGTTTTGTTGTGTCACAGATATATCATTTTACTTGGATACTGCAGCATGGACGGTGATGAAGCTCACCAAATCTCATTACTTGATGGAAAAGAAGACAAATTTGGTGGTGTTGAGGTGAATTTGATGGAAGTGGAATCAATGACTGTTGATGATTTTGATGCAAAGCTTGATCTTTCACTTAAGGCATGGAAGTGTCAGGTATAAAGATTAATCATTCCATTGTTCTTTTAATATGGTTTTCTTTGAATTATTGGTGCTGCTTAAACCGTTTCTAAGATATGATGGACCTCTGCATTTAGACAGAACATCCCATCTTTGGTATCCATTGTGAAAGTGTCTTTATGTTTCTGTCAATATATTATTGGTTTTAGTTTTTCTCCATTAATTTGAATTTCTATTGCCAATGACTGACTTTTGGGAGATGGATTTGTTAGGGGAAGAAGGGGATTTGGATAAAGCTGCCTCGTGAGCTTTCGAGTCTTGTTGACACGGCAATGAAGGTTAGAAGATGGTTACGTTATGATTTCGATGAGAACTTTGTTTTGTATTGATTATTTTGTTCAGCTTTGGGCTTTGGTGATTAAATTCTGTTTGGTGATTTGTTAGAAAGGGTTTACATACCATCATGCCGAGAATGAATACGTGATGCTTACCTTTTGGCTCGGGGAGGAACCTAGCACTCTTCCTGCTAATGCTTCTCATCGTATTGGGATCGGTGCTTTTGTCCTAAACAAGAACGGAGAGGTAACAAAGATATTTTATTTAAATTTTTCTAATGGCCCACCACTTTGAATCTAAATGGACTGAATAAAGAGTCATCAAATTGCTCAAAAGGGAAAGAACATAAAACATTTTTTTTGGCTTTAGATATATTCTGTTTGAGTTTATATATATTTTCTCTACATGATGTTTCTTTTATAGCGGACTCCTGCGTTCTTCTCTGGTACAATAAGAGCTTAAAATTGCATTTTTTTTTATTCAACCTTGATGTACAATTTTCCATTTCCAGATGCTCGTGGTTCAAGAGAATAGTGGATATCTCAAAGATAGAAATGTGTGGAAGGTGCCTACCGGTACTATTAAAGAGGTGAGTTTATGGGATCTTATCACATCTTTGTATGTGTGTGTAATCTTATCTTTGTTTCCCTAGAATGCTAAAAAGAGTTCAAGATTAGTAATTAATATCTCATAATCTTAGCCCCACTTTGCCAATGATAACTAGTGAATACAATTTAGTATAAGTTAAGAGTCAAGGGTTAACCAGATAATCAAAGAACTACTATGTAAACTCTGTATATTGTCGATTACATCATTTAGAATCAGTTAATGAAATCTTAAATTTCATAGAGATGTGGCTATTTAAGCATGTCAGCTTGGTATATAGACTATGAAGATATCAACTGCAAGTTATTAGCACTTAAACAACTACAAGATCCCTTGTTTTTGCATATGTTTTTGCACTTTCCTCTGATATCTAGGCGAACTGAAAATTTCAAATCCACAGGGTGAGAGTATATGGGCTGGAGCAATTAGGGAAGTAAAAGAAGAAACTGATGTACGTATCCGGCTCTAGACCCCAACAAGTAGTTCTAGTTTTTGAGTTATGTATGTATTTAAAATGTAATCAAATTTTGTGTTTTCTTTTGGTTTTTTGCTTCAGATTGATACAAAATTTGTAGAAGTCTTGGCTTTCAAGTAACAAAAGATCTCTTCAACCCTCCCTTATATATTAGGTACCCACTGATCGTTTTCATCTTGACTTCATACTTATTGATTGTGTCTCACAGGGAAAGCCACCAAGCAGTCTGGCAAAGAAAAACGGATATATTTTTCGTGTGTGAGTTGGAAGCAAGCACTTTTGAAATCAAGATACAAGAATCTGAGCTCTCTGCTGCTGAGGTAAATATGTTATTTACAGTATATTTTTTGATGAACCTGGGCCAAGCATGGTTTTAGTTACTGCAGATCTCTTGATGGCTCAGCTCTACTTCTTGTGTGTTTCTCAGTGGATGCCGGTTGAGGAATACGTAAACCAACCCTTTCAAGCCGAGGAGGGGAAAGAGATGTTTAAGTTAATAGCTAACATCTGCTTAAAGAGGTCGAAGAAGGAGTACATGGGCTTCCACAATGTCCACACTACAAAATCATTGAAGGAGAGCCTTTACTGCAGTGCCGATCATTCCGCCAACCTCCTGAGCAAGACGTGTGACGAAACCTCAACTTCCACCTCTCTCTGAGAAAACTCTCGTCATAACATGTTTCTGTTTCTTTTGCTTGAGTTTTTTTGTTTGTTGAAGAAAAATGAAATCGTTTCCTCTATCAAGTCTAAACGTCTCTGTGAAGATGCGGACTAGCTGTTGCCTTGGAAATCCACGTTTATTGAGACACATCATATCATGCTCTTGAGAATCTTGAGACACTTTATTGTAATTGAACACTCAAGAAACGTATTCAATTACAAGAATACTAATATTAAAAATTTATAAGAACAAGAAAATTGATTTACAAGAGTGATTTACAGTAGAAGTTCAACACATCTCTTATGCCTGGTGACAAAAGAAACCTGTAAAAGCTCAAAACATTTAAGGTAAAATACAATAAAGAAGAAGAAGAGAGGACTAAAAGGATGCATATTAGTTAAGAACATCTATATATATATAAAGTTCACTTTTTTCACTCCTATTTTAACAAATATTAATGGGCTGACAAATGTAAGAGTTAATGAACTTTTTATATATATAGACTGTTATATTTGGCCTCTCCGTTAAAATATTTCCCAACCCATAACTTTCTCAGTCCAATCTACTTCAGAATAGCTAATGGTAATTTATTATGTTCCACCCTAATAATCAGTTTCTATCCCTATCTTTCTCCGTTTACCTCTCTTCTTCTCTACCGTTTATGTTTTCCTCATCTTCACTACCATGGGGTTTCACCATCTCACATTCATATGCATTCATTGCTATTCCAATAACTCCACTCCTTTATTATGTGGTTTTACTTAGGATTCGTCGATTCCAATCTTCATTGTAACGGCAAGAAATCCAAATGGTAAGGATTTTTCTTCAATTCCCTCTTATTTAATTGAAAGATTTACTCAAATATATTCCAAAAGTTGGTTTATTCCTGATATCTAACAATTTTCTAAAAATTGTTCAAATATTTAGTGTCCTAGGTGTAATTACAATTTAACCCTTGAGTTTATTTTTTTATTTTTAATTATGAAAATATTAAAAAAAAAAATACACATCAGCAAACGATTACACGTCATTATTGACATTAATCGTCTAATTTATATTATTTCATGATTGAGTTTTAATACTTAAGGGAAAACGAAAGGTCTCATAGATTTATGTGACGGCTGAGTTATAATACTTAAGGAAAAACGAAAGGTCTCGTAGATTTATGTGATGGCTGAGTTATAATACTTAAGGAAAAACGAAAGATCCCGTAGATTTATCTGATGGCTGAGTTATAATGCTTCGTGGCTGACTTATTAGCCGTTTCATCCTTCCTCGCGTTGAATCCGTAATCATCGAGAACAAGCTTCACAAGCTTGTCGTGGCGTTGTGAAAGACCCCGACCCGGACGTCCCAGCGTCCGCGGTCACGGCTTCCAATCGGCCCTATCCTAGGCCAAATATCCATTAAATCAGTTACTTAGCTTTGGCTCGCGGCCTTGCTTCGTAAACCTATTACGCAGCGGAATATCATATTAACCTTGACCCATCCCTTTGTGCTTAGCCATACAACCAACCAACCCCACAGGCTTTGCACAAATTTGGGATGGGGACTTATAGTCCCTTCGGTTCACGGTGATCGGTTGCGCTGTCGGCTTCTCGTACCACTCGTGTCCGAAGTTTGGTACCGGACGTACCGTGATACCTCGGTCAACTCGTCAGTCATGGTATCAGAGCCTGGTCCGATCCAACGATCCAACCCCATAATCGAATTGCCGATCAACCACTGACCGGGCCAATACTTCCGACTGACTTGCCGACCACCCGACCGATCAATCCAACCTACGGGTCGTATCATCGATCCTTGGATCGCCCGATCCGACTAGCGATTGGATCACCGGTCAATCCTCGATCGATCCGTCCGTTAGAGCGGATCGTCGATGACCTTTATATCGGTCCGACTCTATGATCGAACCGTCGATCATCCTGCGATTAGTCCGACTCCATGGCCGAACAGTCGCTTATCCTTTGATCGGTTAGACCCGATTGTCGAACCGTCGCTCGTCTTATCGTACCGTCGATAGAGAGGTAGAATGCGCATCAGTTCAGACAAGTACCGAAATACTCGCCGAGCCGCACCCCCTTTTCTTCTAAAGCATAGATGGACGATGGATGGATGATGGTGTCTTGAAATGAAGGCCACACCCTCTATTTATAAGGTCCTGGCCGAAGTCTAGGCCCCAAAAGGTACCTGTCCGACAAGACCCTTCGATCGCTACCGTTCGATCGTGTACGTTCGGCCGTGCTTGTCCGGCCGTGCCTGTTCGGCCATGATCAATCGTCCGCATCGGTTTGGTCATGCCTGTTTGTTCATGCCTGTTTGGTCATACCTGTTTGGTCATGCCTGTTCGGTCATGCCTGTTCGGTCATGCCCATTGGGTTACGACGTCCCATGACCATCCACGAGCTCCCCAGCTGACCCGTCCACTGTCCACTACCGTCCAGTTGGTCGAACTCGGTTGAGCTCCTTGGCAGCTGGTCGAGCTAGTGGCAGCTGACTGGCAGCTGGTCGAGCTGACGCTAGCTGAACATTAGCTGACCGAGCTAACACTAGCTGGTCGAGCTGACGCTAGCTGGCCGATAGCTGTCCGCAGCTGGCCGAGAGCTGTCCGCAGCTGGGCGATAGCTGTCTGTAGCTGAACTAACTTGTTCATCGAACTCGTTCAGCTCGTACAGCTCATTTTCCAGCTAGTTGAGCTAGTAGCTTAGCTACTGTAGCTCATCTAGCTATCATTTTCCTTAAACAAATTTCCCCTTTTTAAAGTCGCGGGACGCGAGCGTTACACGTTTCCGCATCTATCTGCACAACTCTACACCCTCTATCATCGGTGTTAAAAACATATTTGTGTTTCTTTACCCAATTACCAGAAACAACAATTACCGGAACTAGATCCATGAAAGAAAATGAAGAAGAATGATGAAAATTAATAAGAATGAGGAAAATTAAGAAATGAAGAACAAGGTGAAGAACAAGGTAAAGAACTTCACTTTTGAACCAGGTGAAGAAGATGGAAAACGAAGGAACGACGTTTCTTATTTCCGGAGAGGATGATGACATGGAATGCTGACATGGATGATGCGTCCGACGTGGCAAGTCAGCCATCAAACAAATTATAACTCAATCACAACATGAATAACATTATAGTAATTAAAAAGCAAAAAAATGGCTGCCAAATTCAGCCGCTTAATCAACTGATAATATGTAACTTAGCCGTATCGTTTAATAAGTCAGCCGTAACTGAATGATATTCTAGTAATTAATCTTTTGTTACTAAGCCAGCCGTAAAATGGTCTAGTTGTACGATAAGTCAGCTTTTAACAACTGAGTTATAGTTATTAACCATAACTCAGCCGTAACGACATCTCATAAGTCAGCCGTTTTCATAACTCAGCCAGCTGGAAAAATTTAATTCAGCTGTGTTGTAGTGATAACTCAGCCAAAATATTGACAACTCAACCATCGGGTGAAAACTCAGCTGTAAGAACGGCTGAGTTATGGCATAACTCAGCAAGATTTCGTTAAGTCAGCCGTAACGCTTGGCTGAGTTATGCTCTAAGTCAGCCGTTCGCTATTACTCAAATATTTTTTTCCATAAATCAACCCCAACATACAATAACTCAGCCGTCGTTACCTCCATAAAAGCGTTACGGCTGAGTTATTTAATACACATCAACAATTTCTGATGTGACGTCTGACGTGGCGTGGCATTTTTTCCGGTAACATAAAACAAGGACACACTGGGTATTTTGAAATTACCCGAAATATCCTAGTAATAAAAAAAATATTTGTTTATTATGTTAATATTACATAATTTGGAGTACATCTGAGTAAATCTTCTATTTAATTCTTAACCCACTACTACTCAGCAATGGGTAGACTGCTCCTTTTCTAGCCTGCGCGTAACGTTAAAAATCCGGCTACTTCTGCCGTTGAGACTTCCATCACGTTGTTAACAGCTTGCATTTAGATGCGTTTGTACCTGAGATCGATGAATCAGGAACCATGTCTTGCGAAGGTCTCTCTTTTTGTCGATTTTACTATATGTTTCTTCATAGTTAATTTGATGATCGTTGATCGTACTGAATTGTTTATAGATCTAGCTATCAAGTATTCTGTGTGATCAAGCTTTGTACTCATGGGGACGTAGAGACATTATGAGGAAAGCTATTGTACTGAGTGATTTCTTGCTTCCTTGAAGATATGGATTATGAAGCTACAAGCACTCTTATGGTCAGTCAAATGTGTTATATGTGTTAGTGCTTTAGTTGTTTTCTCAGTGCTGAATCTTTTTGCTTTAGGCTGTAGCAGATAAATGTGTGTCGGCTGAATTTCTTTTGTTTAAGAACCAGTCAATCCATCTAAGCCAGGAGAAGATGAATGGATTCATCATATGCTTATCAGATCTTGACAATTTTTCAATGCAAAGAAGTGTCCCTGGTAGGTTTCATACTACTAGCTGTTTTCATATTCTTTTTCATTCAAAGTAATTAAATATCTCAGATTTTGATGACCGTTTCCTTAAATAAGTTTTCTAGGCTACTTTAATCATTTAAATCTATTATAATATATCTATAAAGAGGTATTGATTCCAGTACGAGGTAATACAAGAATAGTTCTTAAACTGATCTGTTCTATGTCTTCAGATGGAAAATCACTTCCTAGCCTTGAAAATAGATGGCTTCGGGAGCTAAAGGATGACACTAGAGAATCACTGTTAGCCAGCAGATGACAGCTCCATAAAATCAAAGAAGCTACCGAGACAAATTACATCGAAAACACAAACCAACAGTGGAAAAGTTCAATTGCAGTAGCAGAAGACTGTTAGACGAATCTACATAAATCAGCAAAAACACTCAACATTTTTTGACTGAAAAAAAGATTATCGGAAAAACAAAAAAAACCCACAGCCGACAAAAAAAAAAAAAAGTGAGAGTAACACCAATTTTTAAGAGTGGTCAGGTTGTCACCTGCTCAGTCCTATTGCCTGGGAATACTATGGAGTTTACATAAATCAGCAAAAACACTCAACATTATTTGACTGAAAAAAGAGTATCGGAAAAACGAAAAAACGAAAGAAACCCACAGCCGTACCCAAAAAAAAAAAGTGAGAGTAACACAAATTTTTAAGAGTGGTCAGGTTGTCACCTGCTCAGTCCTATTGCCTGGGAACACTATGGAGTTTTTTTTGTCTCTTTTGTTTATGCGTATTGTAACGCCCCGACTGCCACCTCTCAGTGGGCCCTATGTCCAATCCCAGTCCATGGGTCCACCTTCTTTAATGGGTCTCACGTCCTCTCACTAGGCCCGTGTGCCCATCTATATCCGAAGGCCGGTTTGCTATGTCCGGGAGGTTTTAAAGACATGTTACCGTTCCTACAAATCATTACATGATCTTTCCTTGTGTTTTGTCCTTACTCGCACAGTTTCGATAGTCACTTCCCGGAAGATCACCCATCCTTAGACTACTCCAGCTCAAGCACGCTTAACTCTGGAGTTCTCTTAGGACCCTTGACCGAAAAGATAAGTGCAGTTTGTTGACATAGGTGGCCAAATCAATTCTTTTAAACCTCTCTGCAAGTCTCTGAAACCGGGGTGTCACACGTATAATTTGGCTGATGCAAGAAGGATCTCAGACATCATTTTGATTGTTTGCAAATAAGGCTTGGTTAATTGTAGGCAATTTTAATGAAATACTAGATGGTGAAGAGCACTCCAATTATGAGCATTTTCCCTCTGTAACTTGTGGAATGCGAGACTTTCAGAATGTCATGTGTCACTGTGCTTTAACGGATATGCATTCTCATGGTCCTCTGTTAACTTGGGGCAACAAGCGAGATGAAGGTCTAGTTTGTAAGAAATTAGATCGTATCTTGGTTAGTGAGGCTTGGCGTCGACACTTCGTAGACGCTTATGGAGTGTTTGAATCTGGTGGGGTTTCTGGCCACCTTCGCTGCAGGTATTCAGTGGGGACTCAAGTTTGCAAGCCAAGGGGACCTTTTAAGTTTTCAAATGCCATCATGTCCTTTCCGGAGTTCATGCCAATAGTACAAACTTTTTGGGACAGCTCGGGGAGTCTTTTCCACTCTACCTCTGCTATGTTTCGTTTTGTCAAGAAGCTTAAGGCACTAAAACCACTTTTGCGGTCTTTAGGTCGTCAAAAGCTTAGCAAGCTCTCCGAGCATGTGTAGGATGCTCACAAAACCCTCTGTGAGTGTCAGCTCTCTACACTCTCCAATCCAACGGCTGAAATGGTGGAAGCTGAGTAGCAGGCTTTCCAGCGTTGGGATCATGTTTCTGAACTGGAGGAGAGTTTTTCGAAACAACAATCCAAGTTACACTGGTTATTGGTGGGTGACAAGAACAACAAGTTTTTCCACAATGCTGTTAAGTCTCGGCAAGCTTTTAATGCAATTTGAGACATACTCTGTAATGATGGTTCCATTGCTAAAACTCAGCCGGAGATTAAAGCCGAGGCAGTGCGTTTCTTTGAGGAGTTCCTCACGCACACGCCAACATACTTTTGAGGGTATGAATGTTCACTAGTTAGCAGAATTGGTGACATTTCGTTGCTCAACTGCAGACCAAGAGGGTTTGTTAAAGTTGGTCTCTGAAGAAGAGATCCGTCAAATACTGTTTAAGATGCCTTGGAGTAAAGCACCTGGTCCAGATGGCTATACTGTTGAATTCTTCAAGCAAGCATGGCTGATCTTGGGAAAAGATTTTTTCATTGCTGTTCAATCTTTTTTCCTCAAAGTTTTCCTTCCTAAAGGTATAAATTCGACTATCCTAGCCCTTATACCTAAAAAGACTGATTCAAAGGAGATGAAGGACTACCGTCCCATTTCCTGTTGTAATGTGTTATACAAGGTAGTCTCCAAGATTATATCTAATTGTCTGAAGATTATTTTACCCTCATTCATTGCTCCAAATCAGTCAGCTTTTATCAAGGATAGACTTATGATGGAAAATCTGTTGCTTGCCTCGGAGTTGGTTGAAGATTATCACAAAGAATCCATTTCTCCTCGCTGTATGATGAAGATTGATATCTCCAAGGTGTTTGACTCAGTGCAGTGGCCGTTATTAATATATATTCTCAAGACCATTAACTTTCCTGCCGATTTTATCCATTGGATTGAACTCTGCACTGGTTGGGCTTCCTTCTTTGTGCAATTTAATGGGGGAGCTAGCTGGTTATTTTCAAAGCACAAGAGGATTGAGGCAAGGTTGTTCTCTGTCTCCATATCTCTTTGTCATTTGCATGAATGTGTTGTCTCTTATGCTTGACAAGGCTCCAACTTGTCGACAAATTGGCTATCATCCTCGCTGCAAAACAATGAGCCTCACCCACCTCTGTTTTGCAGACGATATTCTAATTTTTTTGATGGGAGCTCAGGCTCTGTTAGAGAAACTTTAGCTGTCTTTGACAAATTTGCAGTTGCTTCTGGTCTCAACATTTGCCTTGAGAAGTCAACACTCTTCATGGCTGGTTCTTCTCCGCAGCATCAGCAAGACATCCTTTAGCATTTTCCGTTTACGGTTGGCTCTCTCCCTGTTTGGTACTTGGGGCTCCCCCTTCTTACTCGTTCTATGACGCAAGCTGACTATCTACCACTCATTGAGCGCATTCGCCAACGTATCACCTCTTGGATGAGTCGGTTCTTGTCCTTTGCGGGTAGGCTTCAGTTGATCAAATCAGTGCTTTCTAGTGTAAAACACTTCTGTCTCTCTGCTTTTCGCTTGCCGAAAAAGTGTTTTCAGGATATTGATAACCTTTCCTTGGCTTTTTTGTGATCTGGCCCGGACCTTAGTTCAAAAAAGGCTAAGATCTCTTGGTTTGACGTGTGTAAACCAAAGCATGAGGGCGGTTTGGGGCTTCGTCGTTTGCAAGATACAAATACAGTGTGCATTTTGAAACTAATTTGGCGGCTTGTGTCTGCTGGCAACTCCCTTTGGGTCAATTGGGTCAGACGAAACTTGATTGGAACTGGTTCCTTCTGGTCAGTTAATGAGAAGAGTGTCGGAGGATCATGGATGTGGCGGAAGATTTTGAAGTATTGCGATCTTGTTGCGAGTTTACATAAGAAAGAGGTGAAAACATGCCACAAAACATCTTTCTGGTTCGATGTTTAGAGCCCACTTGGTCAGCTGTTTGCACAAATCGGGCACCGGGGTAGTATTGATATGGGGATTCTGCAGCAGAGTACTATGGCAGAGGCACTCTTGCATCGGAGACGTCGGCACCGTGTAGACATACTGAATCAGCTTGAAGATGTGCTTGACTCTATCCGCCTATCATTGCAACATCATGGTTATGATCGCTCCCTCTGGAAACAGAAAATGGCTCCTTTAAGAGCAAATTCATGTCGCATGATACTTGGTTCTTGATACGGCAACTAAACCCTACCTGTGACTGGTCTGCATGAGTCCGGTTCTCCCACTCGACGCCTAAGTACTCCTTTATCGTTTGGCTTGCTTTCCACAATAGGCTCTCTACGGGCGACAAATTGGTCCAATGGAATGCTTCTACAAATGGAGCATGTGTCCTCTGCCAGGGACATGGGGAAATGAGGGAACACATTATTTTCTCCTGCACATACTCCTCAAATGTATGGTCTGCTCTGGCTCAAGGGTTAATAGGTGTCAGGTTCACCACGAACTGGGAATCATTGGCCCCTCTGCTTCTTGACTCTTCAACTCCACGGCTTCACCTGTTTGTTCTACGATATGTATTTCAGTCTGCTATACATAGCCTATGGCGGGAACGTAATGCTCAACGACATGGCTAAGCTCCAACTCCACCCTCTAATCTCTTCAGTTTCATTGCCAAGAATGTTCGTAATTGCTTGTTCACTCTGAAAACCACCTCCGGCTATGAGAGTGGTCTTCAGTATTGGTTTCAAACTCATCCCACTTAATCCAATTCCGGCTGATAATCCTGTTCAACTATTTGGTTATTTTTACACAATGTTTTCTTTAAGCTGTAAACTCATTTGGACCACAGTCTTTTTTGGTGAATATAATTTAGGGAAATTGGCAGCAATAACCATAAAAAATCTTTAATTAAATGACTAACTATACTAACCATTACCCTATAATAGAACATCGTTAATTTATATATTAAATTTTTTTTCAATGCACGTTTATTTGGTCATTTGGGTTGCCTATGTTATATTCTCTAGGGTATATATTTTTTTAACTCTCAGTGTTCCTTTCGGTTGCTTGGGTTACCTATGTTATGTCTCTTAAGGTATAATATCTTTTTTCTTTTAGCGGTTTACTTGGTTTGGGTTGCCTATGTTGTATCCTTTAGAGTATAGTATTTTTTTCAGTGTACGTTTAATTCAATCGTTTGAGTTACCTATGTTATATTCTCTAGTGTATATATTTTTTTTGGTATACGTAAAATTTGATCAATAGATTGTTTCTGTTTTATCTTTTACGGTTATCATCATACACCATCACCACCACGCCAACACTACTATCCCACCACCATATTTACAACTACCACCACGATAATTGTAGCCACCACCGTGTCGTATAACTGCCACTATCACCGTACTCTCATTACCACTATTATAAAATTTATTTTATTAAATAGGTTTCATTTTGTTAAATAGGTTTCATTCTATACTATTTAATTTTATTCTATACTACAGTATATAGTTTTAATTTTAAATGAACACTATTTTATATTTTCATTAATTCTTATCCGATTTTAAAAATTCAAATCATGTTATATAAATTAAAAAATCTATGTTTTTGTAAATATTACAAAATTTATTTAGTTACTTTTATAAGATGAAATTAGGATTTAAAATAATGAGGGATAAAAATAATTTTGTTATGACATCAGCACATCTTCTTTCTTCTCCCCTTGCGCGTATCCTTCACTGCTATACTTTTTGGTCATTGTACATGGGTCTATGGTTACTCACTTAATTTACTTCATTAGATGGCTATATTATTCGTTCCTTTTTTTTGTTTT
Organism: Camelina laxa; assembly: GCA_024034495.1. Taxonomy (NCBI): domain Eukaryota; kingdom Viridiplantae; phylum Streptophyta; class Magnoliopsida; order Brassicales; family Brassicaceae; genus Camelina; species Camelina laxa. The sequence continues at coordinate 10,532,304 of CM043885.1, read as the reverse complement.
GGTTATCACACCAATTCACCCTATAAATTAACATTCATAAAAAAATAAAAACAAAAAAAAAGTGGGGAGGCCAATGACAATATGCTTGTTTTTTTTTAGTCAAAAACAATAGGCTTTTAGGTTCCTATGTGCCTAAGTTTAACAATTAAAAGTAAAAAAAAAACCCAAATATACAACTAAGGAAATAAACTATAGGAAATAAAACTTGGCAACGTAGACAACAAAACATAAATTAAAAACAATCATTAATTTTTTTGTTTTTAAACGAAAACCAACAGTCAAAAAGAAAACATCGTCTTTAACTAATGTAAGCCGTTACAAAAAGTGACATGTGATTTGTGTAACATATCTCAGAAGACATATTATGAATTGAAGCTACAATTATATAACATGATAAAATTTTTTTTTTAAAAAAAACAAGCTTGAGATTCATTAGTTTTATCAAATGCTTTTGACCCAAAATATTGGGAGAAACAACATATTTAAAGTACACTATATTTTTTAAGAAGACAAAACTGAGGTTGCATCACAAAATTAACATCTGGAAACAACATATGAGGTTTTAGAAAAATATGTAACATGTATTAGTGAACAGATATTCATTATCGGATTTAACGGTTTCACCATCTAATCATTCTTGACTTGGTCAAAAATTCTATTACGGCAGGTGATACACTTGGACAACCTCTTTGTAGTGACATAGCACTAAAAATGTTTATGAAACTTTGTATATTTACATTTAATGTGGGATATCAATATGTTAAAATGATCTCTATAATTAGGCTAACGATCAACATTCGACGTTAGAACTTTTAAAAAGATTTTTTATGGGATATGAATATATAATGAACTCTTCTAGGAGTAAAAGGACAGAAGATTGTCGACTCCTCCAGTGAAGTTTTAAAGTCATTTTTTGTTACCATGTGATATATTGTTGATTTGCTAAGAAAACATTATTGCGACGACAATAGACAATATATATTACATATAGATTAGTAAAATAAGTATGACTTTTATATAGATTTATCTTTTAAACTTCGAAGGATTAAATATAAATATAAATATAATCATTTGAAGTTAAAATCATGCGCAACTAGATATAATAAAGAAATATTATCTTCAACAATATATATGTTATATATCACTTAGTAAAGTAAGTTTAGTGTTTATATAGATTTATAGTCAAAAGTTTGAATGATTATAGTTGAGCTCAAAAATTGATATTAATAGAAAATATTTTAAATTAAAATCCCGCGCGTGTGCGGTAATTCTAGTTAATTATAGAGTAAACTAATAAGATTTTGAGAAATTGTTTCTCAGTCATAAGAATGCATATGATCATCAAAGGATGCAGGAGACTAAAGATGAGTCTTTTGTATCTAATGTGCTGTTTAGAAGATGCAGAAAGAAAAATACTGTGTATCTTGTATAACCATGATTTCACACAAGCCTTTGCTCTAGGTTGAGATTTATGTTTTGCTTAGGAGAAGAAGAATACTAACAATAGCTACCAAAACCTCTCAGAAAAAAAAAAGGATTTTTAAAAAAGCACTCATTTTTCTATGTCTATTTTCAAAAATACCCTTTCATGGTGTCCATTTTCAAAATTACCTTTTTTAATATATAAAATGACTCATTTATAAACCCTAAACCCCAAATACTAAACCAAAATAGAGAACCTAAACCTAAATTTTTTATAAAAAAATTAATTTAACATATTGTAATTGTATAAAAAGGTAAAAATAAAAATATTTAAAAAGAGGTATTTTTGAAAAAGATATCTTAAAAAGGGCATTTATAACAAATTCTCGAGAAAAGATGTTGATAAACAGTTTACTAGCAAGAGTCTCGTAAGAATATTTTTCATGAAGGACTTGTTTTCGCAAGTAAAACAGCCATTGTAACATCATCACTTTAATACTCTTATCGAAACTGATATTGGCACATTTAAAGATCTAGCTACATCTATATATATAAAGTTAACTTTACTCACTCCTGCTGCTGCCACGTCAGCTATTTCTTCTTTAATTTTGTGGGCCTTACAGATTTTAATAAGCCTTTAAACAATTACAAAAATTAAACTGATCCATTAGATTTCATCCTAATTTTGTAGGTCCAACACTATTTCATTCAAAGTCTTTATACACAACACTATATCTAAATCATATTGATTCAACCTGATAAAGCTTAGCGACGGTAGTGTGAAGGACGGTCCACCTTCACACGTTTCTCTCCTCCTTAACCCTCGATCCATGTCGTTTCACCATCCGATGTTATAATGCATACCATTCAATTTTAATTTCTCCACTCCTCTAAACTTTCACACATCCTTTCATGTCTTCCGTCACCAGTGCAACGGCTTCGTTTGTAATGGCTAATTATATTGTTCCAAAATAAAATATTCTATCTATAGAGAACATCTACCCCTCGATCATAATTCGAAAAAAGCATTAACCAAGGAGCAAACAAAATAAGGATTAACGAGACTCTAATTTTATTATTCAACCATTAAAAAAATAGTATAGAGCATATATCCGATATATATAAAGTAAAACACTGAATTTGGAATATTATTATTATCTATTTGTACCTTGCTTTCTTTCATGTATAGTTTATGCTTAGTTCTTTTACATATACGTGCATCATATGGTTAAGATACATAATTGTAAGAGACAAATAAAATATTTTCCTAGGTCAAGAAGACAAGAACTATGACTAGAATCTCCATTGATCTTGTAATTATATATCATCATTTCTATCTGCAAAAACATCAACCTAAGCAATATTTTTTTTTACTTTAAAATAAATTTAAAATATTTATTTAATGCATATTTATGTTAATTATAATTAATAGAAAGTTTAAATAGTAAAAAAATTATGTAAAATAAATAAAATGTTAAAATAAGAAAACAATACTATAAATTTTAGTAGCGTTAATAATATAATTAAACTTTTTTAATAAACTCATCATAATTTAAAATTTCAAATGTATTATTGAGTTTTAGAATGGAAGTAAATTTTAAATTTATGGTAGATTAAAAATATTATGTAATTGCGTATTATTGAGTTATCAAATAAAAGTAAAATTTAAATTTATGGTAAAATATTTTTTTAAATGTAATTATATATTTAATTATATATTATCGACTTTTAGAATAGAAGAAAAATTTAAAATTATGGTAGAATAAGAAAAATTATGTAATTTTATTTATAAGATTTTAAACAGGAAAAATAAAATTAAAAGTAAAATATTATTTTATAACATGATTAAAAAGGAATACAAATATGATATTTCATAAATTGAATCAAATGCTTTTTATCCAAATTTAAGTATTGAAAGATAGTAATTAAAAAAAAAACAGTTATAATTTATCTTGAAAATCATTTTACAGTCTAATACTCCCTCCGTTTCAAAATATAGGATGTTTGAGTAGAAACACGCATATTAAGAAAAAATTTCTTTTAAAAAATTTAACCAATCATAATCAATACTGCATAATATAAAATATAAAATTAATCTAAAAGTTACATAGAAAGTTGGAAACATCCTATATTATGAAACAAAAATAATTCTCTAAGCATCCTACATTATGAAACGGAGGGAGTATGTGTTATATGTGAGCCAATAGAAGGTAGAAAAAAGTAGATTTCAAAAGGAGTGCATCATCAATAATGACTAAAGAATTATAGTTAAAAGTGTTTGAAAATAAATTAATAAAACTTGAAAAGATAATAATACACAACTACACATGACTAAATTAAAATCTCTGACAACTAATTAATTGTGTGAAACGAATGAGTTTGTAGAAAAATAAATGACATACATTATTAAATAGATTATCATTCCAAGTCGGGTTTAACAGTTTAACCATATAATCATGAAAAGTAGGATAAGATAGACACATTCATGAATTGGTTTCTTATGGGACGTTGCAATTCCTCGTTGGGTAAAGCAAGCTCGGTAAAGATGTTATAACGATATGATATTATATTTTACTTTTACGCTAAGCAATATTCATGAGATTTCGTATATTCAGATTTATACAGAATAATGTTATGTTAGTATCAACATCTAATCATAAATAATATATACAATTAGATCAACAAATGGATCAGCATCAAAACCTTTAAAAAATATTTTAATAAAATATAAAAAAGAAATAAACTATCTTAATGATAAAAGATCTTGAAGTAGTCATCAATATTGTTTATTTATCCTAATATTACCACATTACATATCTTTATAACGATTTTTCCTCAAAACTTTGAATGATTATATTCGAGCTCAAGAATTGATATAAATAAAACAAAATTAAAGCAGAATTTCGCGCTTGCGCGGGTACAAATTCTAGTTAAAGATATTTTTCATGAATGATATGCACTATACACTTGGCTAGATAAAGATCTCTGAACTTTACCTTTAAATCATATTGTTTTCGACCATTTGTAATAAATTATGAAACACAACAAGAACATTATACCACAATGTAACCCTAATACTGTATGATCTTTCACAATTCTAGAAGAAAAAAAAACAATTAAAAAAATATGAACAGAAAATGGAACACAAAAATATTTAAACATCAGACTCAACAGATAAGTGCAAAATGTATCAATCAAATTTCATAAATGACCATGATTAAAAAAATTAAGAAAAACTTATAGAAAATTCCATGATTTTAAATTTACACTATTTTAAATATATATATAATATATGTAATTGGTAAAAAAAAGACAAACAAAACTTGGTAATTGGTAATTTTTTTTTCCTATATTTTTTGGTTGATTAATGTAAGTAAATAGCTATAGACAAAATTTTGGCCGTTTTACAGTCTCCTTAATTCATCCAATCAGTTGAGACCCATCCAAACTATTTACGTATATAACTTAATATATTTTTATATGTAATAAATTAAAGGTTGAACAAATGTTGAATATACATGAATTAATTTAGTTATTTGTGTATATAACATTTATATGTGACCACTCAATTGATTTTAAAAATGATGGTCATCTTTTTCCAGTCATTTAGTACCATACAAAAGAGAACATAAATGTGTATCCAAATATGTTGGAAATTATATAGTCAACCATCATATATTATATAAATAATATAAATGTAATATAAATTAAAGGTTGACCAAATTGTTATACAAATAAAAATAATACCAAATATAATAGGATATTACATGAATGAAGGAATCTTATCTCTATATATATAACTGTAAGTGTTTCGATTATATTCACCCGAAAAGAAAAATGGTTTCATCATGCAAATGTTTCTGTTTTGTGTTCGTATGTTTGGTTGTTAGCTTGATCCCATGTACGCAACAAAAAAAATTTACATTTTCAATTTAAACCTATATGATATGCTCATTTATATATTATATATTTTGTGTTTTGGAAATAATTTGTTTAATATCACAGATGCTGTGGAAGGTGACGATTCGCAAAATCATGGACATATGGTGATAGGTTCTTGCTCAAAAATTCCAGACTGCAACAAAAAATGCATGGAAATGGGCTTCCATCACGGAAGTTGTTTTCAAGAAGCACCCGGTGCCCCTGAAAAAGCATGTGGTTGCTATGCATAATAACGTTATTAAGATATTGCATTGTAGACACATGTAATATTTAATAAAAGTATAATGATGATTTTATTGATGCAAAAATAACAATATTATATAATCTTGAATGCTTGCAACCCTATTTCTAAAATTTTCTCCCTAGTTCTGATTAATGCATAAAATTGCTAGATCCATTATGTCAGCTTGATTAATGATTAATCCTTTCAAAAAGTTAGCCATGCAATTACTCTCTCAATCTAAATTACTTCCCGCCTAAATAGATGACTCTCTACCTAATTTTGCGTATCGCAATTATTTTGGAGACTTCAGGACACCCCTTTGGTGGAGGTGTTTCCGTGGATTCTCTGGCATATCTAGAATGCTAGAAATGATAAATTTTTCAGCAACTTGGATTCAAATCCGCTAGCGATTTTACGGATAGCGGAAGAGGAAGCAAAGCTTTGGTCTTTAGCCCAAGAGGACCCCCTGGACCCTTATCTCAGGGTGTCTCACGACACTCGTCTATGGCTACGGTTCATACTAGCGATGCGGCGAACGGTTATGATACTAGGTACCAATGTTTTGTGGATGGATCCTGGAAGGCGACTGACCAGTGTACAAGTAGAGGATGGCACTGTATTTCTCCCGAGGGAGAATCTCCCCTTATGGGTGCATCTAATTCTCGCCGTAGCTTGTCATCCCTCCATGCCGAAGTGGAAGCTCTCATATGGGCAATGCGCTGTATGAGTGGTGCGGATAATGAGAAAGTTATTTTCTCACAGACTGTTCCGACTTGGTGAAGATGGTGTCTTCGCCTTCCGAGTGGCCTGCTTTCAAGACACATCTGGATGTGATTGAAGAAGACAAGCATGAATTCTTATCATTTTCTGTAGTCCAGATTCCCAGATCACATAATGGTAATGCGGACAAACTGGCGCGTCGTGCTAGGATGGAGTCGCATCCAATTACCTTTGTGAATGATTTTCCTGCTAATTGGCTCGTTTGAGCCAATCTTGTAGTCTGCTGGCAGAAAAAAAAAAAAAAAAGAGACATGTATAAATAAATTCCTTTTTTTTATTAGACATTTAAATCGAAAGTTTGTGATGTTCTACAATAAATTATGTACAAAATTTTAATGAAATCATAAATTTTATCTTAAAAATATGTTTTATGTGTTTATTGCAATTTTGAAAAAAATACATTAGTTTTATATTATATTTGGTGTTTTTTAATTAACATGGATAGAGCTATACATATATTTAATACAATATATATTTATTTTATTATTAATTTAATAAAGGGTTATTTCACTTATGGTGTGCTTATTTTTAAAAACACTCTCTAATATTGTCTATTTATTGAAATACCCTCTATAAATAAGCAATTGACTAAACTACCATCATTTTAAGAAGAAGAATTGTCGCTAAAATATCAGAGACAATTCATATAGAGACGCCGGAGACGCCAAATTCAAGAATTCAACATCACAAGGTAATTGTTGATTTCAGTTACAGATTAGATTCTAAATCATGTTTTGAATTCAACATCACAAGCAACTTTGCAGGTTTCTGTTCTCGGGTTTGCTGTGTTGTGTGATTTATATCCTAGTGACCCTTATTTTGTCGGGTTTGGGCAGATTTAGAAGCTGGGATTCGTTCAGAATTTGTTTTGCAAGATGGTTTCATATTTCGTGATCGTCGCTTATGTGTGCCTGAGCGTAGTTTACAACTACAACTCATTCGAGAACTTCATGAAGAGGGTAATGTTGGGCGGGACCAAACTCTACACTTGTTAACAGAGTCATACAAATCGTTCTTTGGGAGATATGCTTCGTTTTTTGGTTGGTACCAACATTAAGTCGTGGGATACAGTGTTGTGTAAAGCAGAGTTTGCTCACAACCATGCAGTTAATCGAAGTACTCATTTTAGCCCATTTCGTGTTGTTTATGGCATCATTCCTCGAGGACCTCCTGATCTTGGGGTTACTCCAGATGCTACTCGGGATCATGGTCAGGCTAGTGATTTCGTCATAGATTTGTCTTTAATCCACTCACAGGTTTATGACAATTTGCAGATTTCTTCAGCCAAATACAAGTTAGATGCTGATCGATATCGGCGAGATGTGCAGTTTCGTGTGGGCTGTATTAACTTGGGATCGTTTTGCTCCTCCTGAATATAACAAGCTGAAAGCACTGAAGGTTGGACATTTGGAGGTGTTAGAGTAGATCAATGCCAATGCTTATCGCCTTCGTCTCCCTCCTGATGTTCGTTGTTCAGATGTGTTCAATGCTAAACACCTTGTCACAGATGTTAAACAAGATGAGCTTGAAGATTCGGGACGAATCCTTTCCAACGTCGGGGGACCTGATGCAGAGTGTTAAGGCGGTGCCGACTAAGCTGATGATTTTCCTTTTTCTTTATTCTGCAGTTTTCTATTTTTAACATTACAAATTGGTATTTTTTCTTTAATCTTAGCTATAGCATAATGGGAACTTTACAATTCTTAGAAGGGTTAGATCTTTGATTATTCTCTATATAAGAGAATCGGTTCTTTGAATGTAAGACAACTTTTATTGATTTAATAAAAAACAGAACGTTAAAATTCTTTCTCTCTTGTCTTCGGCTAGAACAGAGGTTTTAACGAGTTCAAGAACGCTTATTCGTTTGGGGATTCACAGACTAAATAATCAAATTTGCTTTACTATCCTTGCGCTACTCCAGTTTCGATACACCCTTTGAATCTCATTAGAGAATCCACATCAGATCTCTCTAGGATACGCTCTACGGCATCGTGGGGCAGCCATTCCAATATACTCGAGCAGCGTTGCTTTTTTGACATTCTTGTCATTGTTGAGAGCAAACCGACCTTGACGATAAAAGAGATCGTCAAAGACTAAAGAAGTTTATTTAAATAAAACTCAAAAAATAAACAGGTAAACAAAACTCAACAGTTTCCTTTATCTCAAGAAAACAGAAACACGACGACACAAAATCATTTACTAAGAAGTTCATATTATTAGTATTTTTGTATGACATATTATTAATATATTTTTTTATAATTGTCTATCACAAACGAAACTTAGGGAAATGTATTGAAACTATGATTCTTGAAAATTTTATGAGATTTAAGAATTGAAATTTTGATAGATTTTAGTGAAGTTAGAAAAAAAAACTATTTTCCAATACCAAATAGTTGGAAAAGTCAAAATTTAAACCAAACCGAATTTCAGATTGAATTGAGAGTGGTATGGTTCCGTAATAAAACCTAAAAACTAAGGGCAATCAAAACACGTGTACTATATTATAAACACTTTTCTGGAAAAATCGAGAGAAATAGTTTCGCAGCCGCAAGCTACAAACTTTGATCCCCAAATTTGTCAATCTATCGCTTCCAAGAAAGAGGCTTCTCTAGCTTAATCTCAGATTTGAATCGTTCCTTAGTGGTGAGCCTTCGCGATCTATTTCAATTCAGTTCGTGTATTAATCCTAGTTCTCGTTTCGTGAGCTTTAGATCTTAGGGTTTTCAGTAATTTTGAGTCGGCGGCGAATTTCTTTATCGCGGATCGATCCTCTCCGTTATCAGAAATTGTTTGATTCTTGAAGAGTTTTGATTTTTTTTTCTTGTGGGTTATTGCTCAATCCGAATTCAAAGTTTTGAAAACCCTAGATTGGTATCTTCGTTAGTCTTTAAGATTTGTTTCAGGGTTCTTGCTTTGATTTTAGTTTTAGAGTCTTGTATGGTTTATAAAAGAGAGGATTGTTTTGTTCTGCATGTTTAAAGACTGAACCTTGAACTGAGGATAATTGTATTGTTTGTGCAGATACAATGCCGAAGAACAAGGGAAAGGGAGGAAAGAACAGGAAGAGAGGAAAGAACGAAGCTGATGACGAGAAGAGGGAGCTTATATTCAAGGAAGATGGACAAGAGTACGCGCAAGTCCAACGTATGCTTGGTAATGGGAGATGTGAAGCTATGTGTATCGATGGTACCAAACGTCTTTGCCATATCCGTGGTAAGATGCATAAAAAGGTTTGGATTGCAGCAGGTGACATTGTACTTGTTGGTTTGAGGGATTACCAAGATGACAAAGCCGATGTTATCCTCAAGTACATGTCTGATGAGGCTAGGCTTCTCAAGGCCTATGGTGAGCTTCCCGATAATACCCGTCTCAACGAAGGAATTGTTGGTGATCTTGAAGATGAAGATGATATTCTCGCCGATGACTATGTTGAGTTTGAGGACGAGGATATCGATAGGATCTAAGGCTTTTGTTTGTGTTTTCTTTCCTTCCGGCTTGTATTTTCAATTTGAGACGTATGACTTCTGAGTTTATGGTGATAAAAACATTACTGTTGTTTCATGATACTTAATACTATTTTGTATTTTGTTTTCCAATTTCTCTATTGCTGGTTCGCTGGGTGTTGTTGTTGCATAATTTCATGTTTCTTCACATTCCATTCAAAAATTTATGTGTGTAACTGCTGCTTCAGAGCTCTTCAAGGAAGCTGGTGCAGAGAAGCGATTATGCCAATGCTGAAATGAATTAAGTTCTACAGTCATATGTCAAGCAGAGTAAAGAGAAGCCTTTTTGGCATCAACCGCAAGAACAGAGTTGATTTCTTCTTCTTATTTACTATGAAGTCTATGATTCTTCTTTGTCACATGTAGAAATCAAATGACCTTTATATGGATAAGATGGTTCTCACTAAATATCTTGTAACATCCATGTGTTGTGCCCCCAAGATTAGATATTCAGAACATCTTAAGATTGATATATATTATGAATCACATCCACATGAGACATGACACAAATTTAAAGACGAAGATGAATCATTGGACTACTAAATTCAGTTGGTGTATTTTGGAGTTTTGGATCTTATCACTGACCTTGTCCATCTCTCATTCATGTTCCAGTGGAACATGTAGAGAAAGCATTGTGTTGCATTGAGTCATATGGAAGACGTCTTATTGACAACTAGATCAGACCCGCACGTACGTGCGGGATTGTTTTCATAAGTACTATTTGATTTCTTGTAACATATACAAAATTGTGCCAATACGAAAATATATCCGACTTAAAAAAATACCCCAATTTAATAAAAGCAAATACTATTGTTGCTGAACGAAAACAAAAACAATATAACTATACAAACCAACAAAAGATTATTTCTAAAACATTTTTTTTTTTCACTAATTCGTTAACTAAACTTTCAAAATCAACTTTCTAACCAATTTTCTCCAAACAACAACAATCACTTACAAATATAAAAATAATTTGGATGTAACTATTTAGGAAAATAGAATAAATAGTATTAAAAAGTTAAAAACTTGAATAATTTTACTTTAATATATATACAATTGACACGTCAAATGAAAACTTTGTTTAATGAGTTCTGTTTAGAAAAGAGGAGAAAGCGATATATATTTCTTTGCTTACCCTAAATATTTATTAACTTTTTAAAAACCTTAATTGTTGAAGTAATTGTTTTCTAATTACTTAATTAAACCCATATCGAAGCCCAATATTTATCTATATTATTAACACATTATTTTAGCATAACCATTAAGTCTCATATAAATATAACTCTATTAGGACTAAAGCCTAAATAATATATGCTCCTAATTTTTCCCCAATATTTGATGCTCTAAACGAATGTTTCTTTTTTCCTAACCATGGCAAGGCTCTGAACATGTAGTTATGTTGTTGTTAATAGAAATAGTTATGGAAACTTCTTAAATATAATTTTCATAAATATTGGGTATGAAATTGTTCATATACAATAAGTCTATTTTAAATAGTTTAATATGTGTGGATGTATGCACTTGCTCATTAATACGATTACATGTTTTCCCATTTAAAAGTCTAAACACAATAAAATCAATCACAAGTAGTATAGTCTTCACGTCACAATTAAAGTCTCTTAATTGTACTACTCCCTGGTAATATGGTTTTGTACTTGTTTCTTGTGTGATCCAACATTCTCCATGGTTAAGACTCTGCATAAACACACCCTAATTATTAGCTAATTTATATATCAAACAATAAAATTCTTAAGGTTTTTTGATTCCCGAGTCCAAGATATCAAACCAAAGTTTGCCATGTTCATAAAAAAAAAAACACACAAATTAATAATACATAAAAAATAATCTTTAGAACAATTAAAACCATATAGATGAAATTTTATCATAGAGTTTAAATTATACTATTAATCGTTATTTATTTTGTATAAATGAAATATTTTTTATAAAAATAGATTTTAGACAAAATTAGTATTTAGTAGCTCTGTTATTTAAGAACATTAAAATATTTTCATAAGTTTTAAAATAATAATTTCCGGATATATATATATATATATATTACCTATAATTTAAAGATTTTCTTTTTGTTAATCAGTTTGAAATCAATATAAAAGAGCATACTCATTTTTTAGTTGTTTCATTAATTATTTTCTTATTATGAATTATTGTTTTATTTTCATAAAAAATATTGTTAACTTTTTAAAGAAATTTTTTAAATCTAATGTTATATATTTGCATTTTTGATAATCCTATATTTACTTTCTTTAATTAACCACGTCCACGTCATTTATAATATCAAATTAGGTTTGACCAATTCAATTCCTAATATAATAAATTGTTGTTTCCAGAAATATATCTAAATATATTACCAATTTAAATATGTTTACATATATATAATTCCGAATTTAAATGACCGGTTTTTATGGTAACAAATCTCTTTAATTTTCATAAATATTAGATAATTGTTATTATTGGACTGTGATCTGTTTGGAAACGGATTTAGAACCCATCTTAATTGCACCCGATTTGGAAGGGTTATATCATTTTATTTTGGTTCGGGTAATACTATTAATTTCAATCTTTTTGGGTACTATCAATATCAATCTGTTTGGCTCCATATTTATACTTATCCCTATTCAGTTTCCACTGGCATTTCATGTAATAATTTCTTAATCTATGTCTACTTATTAAAAATGCTTCCCTTTTAATAGTATAGATTGGGAATTAAGAAAAGGGAAGAAAAACAAACTACAGTAAAACCTCTATAAATTAATATGGTCGGGACCATGAAATTTTATTAATTTATAGAGGTTTTAATTTATCGTTAAATTAATAATTATTAATTTATCGATAAATTAATAAAGTATTAATTTATGAAGAGATTTTCTTATTTTCATAATTTTGAAAATTTTATATTACAAAATAAAATACTTTTGTTATCATTTACATTTTTTTAATTTTTTTTTAATCTATAAATCTTAGTTATCGTAATAGGATGAATGTCAACTGTTTACTAGATTATCTAAGTAAAAATAATAAATGTTAGAAGTTTAGAGTTTAGAAGAAATTTCTACTACTATCCTTCATGGTAATGATGAAGTTTAAGAAGTTATTACGGTATCTTTAAAATTAGTTACTAAAGAAACAATTATCGCATCTATGAATATTCACAATTTTTTGATGCGATTTGAAAAGGTAACTGTAAAAAAGATTAGAGATGAGCTCTAACAAGAATGCAAATTCAAGAATATGCAAACAACAGTCATATTTCACTAGATTTTCTTAGATAGGGTTACAACAATATAATCATATCTCACTAGATTTTCTTAGATATATATGTACATATATATATGTAGATATATATTTAGTTTATTTGATTATTAATTTATGATATTGATGGGACCATATTTTAACATAGGATTTCAAAAAAAATATTATCTTATTATTTTATCGAAATGTGTCATTTTTTACACCGTCCCAACTCGGGACCGAAAAAATTTATTAATTTATAGCAAGTATTAATTTATAGAGGTTCTACTGTAACTACACTACATAAGTACAGGGCACAAAGATACATAATATTTTCGTCGAAAGAGAGAAAGTTATAAACTCCTCATGCCGAACATGAAAACTAAAGAATCTAGTTTTAGCAAGAAAGTATTAAGAACACAAGATTGTTATAAGAACAACTCTCTTATATTAGCTTAAAGAAACTGACTCAAAACTTCAAGCTCTTTTTCACAATCTCTCTATCTTAACCTCTCAAGCTCATAGGTTTACCACAACTTTGGCAACTCTATATTTATAGAGATTAGAGATAATTCCTAATACAATTATAATTGTGTTTAGCTAACTCCTAAAACTTAGCTAATCCTAATCCTTTAGGGAAACCATTACTCGGTAGGATTAGGATAAACTTTGACTCAATCTCTCTTCTTCTTCAAGCTTATCCCAACAATCTCCCCTCTAAGCTTGAAATCCTTCATTGACATGCTGTGAACTCAATATGATTCCTCATCTCCTTGAATCTGTTTTTATCAAGTGCTTTGGTCAGTATGTTTGCCTTTTGTTCAACTCCTGGGACATGTAACACTTCAACCTGTCCATTTTCAACACATTCACGTATAAAGTGATAACGTCGGTGAATGTGTTTACTGCGACCATGGATGAAACGACCAACCCTTTTTTTTTTTTATAAATAAATAAATAATAAATATAATATATTAAAACAACTACAGCTAGTGGTCCCATACCCACTAGCCACCTAACCACAACACATTCAACAGCGGAAAACATAATCAATAACCAATAATAACCCAATAATAAACCAATATTATAGCAAGGCAATATCTCAATACCAAACAACAAGAAACATGAAACCAGCAACCTAGCAATGTTTCTAATGACTCAACTCTAGCACCCTAGCAAATGCCAGACAACATCCAATCGAGTCCCTAGAACATCCTCCTCTTCATTGCCTTGATTCCACGATCACACTTTGCCTTTACCTGCACCACAAACACAAATTGAGATGCATGAGTATTTGATAAACACTCAGTGAGGCAATCCTCCCATCTACTGGGCTATACACACAAGCAATAAGATCTCTACATGCCACAAACAACAATCAATAAAACAAACCAGGCAATATACAACGCATGCAACATCCATCGCAACTGAACAAGGGGTCGACCGACACCAGATGGTGTCGATCGTCACTGACTATCTGGTGTCGACCGACGCCAAACTGGTGTCGACCGACACCCTGCCCGACACTCCCGAAAACCCTAGTTTGTGTCGACCGACGCCTCCACATGGCATCGAACGACACTCGCCAAAGTCCCGAGCCGTCCTCGCGTTGGTGTCGACCGACACCCCAACTGGTGTCGACCGACACCGATACCGAGCAGCGATTTCCCTCGATCAGAACTCCGAATCTCGCCTCCAATCTTCTCCAATCCGCTCCTTGCACTCCCGAAGCCAAACCAGCCCAGATAGCAACGAAATAGCATAGAGAACTCAAGGAAACAACCACATAAGCACCAAATCACATAGAATCTAGAAATCTTAGCTTAGATAAGCCATGGTCATGCACTCACCTCTTTGCAGGAAGATTCTGACCAACAAGAACGAACTCCCTCACTCCTAGCAAGCTTCTAACACCTTCCCAGCCTTAGATCTCCCAAGAACAGCAAGGAATCTCTCAAACTCTTCCCAAAAGCTCAAGAACACTCTCTCTTTGTGTTTTCTCTCAAAAACGGCGAAACACCAAAATAACACGACCCTAGGTCGTTTTCCACCCTAATAACTCGATTTAGGGATTCCCTAAACCAACCACACAAACCGGACAATTAAAATTGAACCGACCAAACCGGCCACAACTGGTGTCGATCGACACTCCCTCGTGGTGTCGATCGACACCCTCACCAAAATTCCCAGAAAATGGTTTGCGGGTGTTACAATTCTCCCCCACCAATCTAGATTCGTCCTCGAATCTCGAACAACCATCAGTCAAGGACTCCCGTGCAACCGTCTCCACGGCCCGCACTCCTCCGACCGATCTACGAAGGTCTCCTCTAGGCGATAGACTCACGCTCCAGGCGTCATTTGCTCTTGACTTTTTGGACTTTCCTTTACTCATAGGCCTAAACCTTGAGTTTTTATTGGCTCCTCATCAGACCTAAGTCTGCATGCCAAATGTTGGCTCCTCATCAGGCCGAAGCCCGCATGCCATAATATATAAGGAAAAGTCCAAACTCGTCTCTCGGGTTGCCACCCTACAGCGCGCCCCGGATCGTCATCCGAAGTCGATATACCAACCATTCTCCCGAGCCACAAAGTCTCTGAAAATGGCAGTACTAGGAGAACCTAAGTCCCCCAAGAGTCGCGAGCAAACGATTCTGAACACGTCCGAGTCCTATCCCTATCCAGGTTTCCTTCCCGTGGCTCGCGTAAAACATCTCAATGTCCTACCAACCACATATTCCCTCACTGGAATACCTCATGACCACACAAGGATCATATACGCCACAAGGGCCGCCACAAAGGCCAAACAGAATGTCCTAAAGAGGACCGCCACCAAGGCCAAACAAAATGTCCTAAAGAGGACCGCCACCAAGGCCAAACAAATGTCCTAAAGAGGACCGCCACCAAGGCCAAACAAATGTCCTAAAAGGACCGCCACCAAGGCACTCTGGCTAAACAGCCCGCCACAAAGGCCATCTGTCCCGAAGGACCGTCACAAAGACCATCTGTCCCGAAGGACCGTCACAAAGACACTCTGGCTAAACAGCCCGCCACAAAGGCCATCTGTCCCGAAGGACCGTCACAAAGACACCACAATGTCTAAAAAGACCGCCACACACGGGCACACTGACTCAAAAGTCCGCCACTAAGGCCACACCCAAGCCCCCTTTAAGGCTCTCCACCGCTAAAATGGACAAATTCTAACTCCCATAAAACTTTCCATATTTAGCACCTTCCATTTTTGGAAACTTTCCACTTTTGGAAACTTCTCTTCACAACCCCGCCTCACGGAAACTTTGTACCCCAAACACCACCTCATCTTGTTACTGAGTCGCACAACCAACCACCCCAAGCGACCGAGTAACAAGAGAGATGGGCTGGAATACTCCATTCCCGCTCCAGCCACGGATTACAGATGGGACCCGGCTAAACAAGCTCAAGTCGCGGCTTGCTTCTCATACCACTTCTTGAACCTTGCCTTCATCTTTGCCTCAGGCTCCCAAGTCTGCTCCTCAACACCATCACAGTCCCAAAGGACTCTCATCAAAGGAATCTTCTTCTTCCGAAGTTCCTTGATCCTCCTCTCGAGAACCCTCACTGGTCTCGCCTCCAAAGTCATGTTAGGCTGAAGATCCTCAGGAATCTTAGCCAACACCTCCTCTCCTCACGGAGACACTTCCGCAACATAGACACATGGAAAACCTTATGGAATGCACGCATCACCTCAGGTAACTCCAATCTATATGCCACTGGTCCAACCCGCTCAATCACTCTGAATGGACCCATATACCTCGGACTCAACTTAGTCTCGACAATGACCTGTTCGGACCCCGCAACATGGCCATCTTGAGGTACACTCTGTCTCCTACCTGAAACTCAAGATCTCTCCTCCTCCTATCTGCATAACTCCTCTGCCTATCCTGAGCCTCCTTCATGTTCAACTTGAGAACCCGAATCTTCTCTGAGGTCTCCTGAACAAAACTAGCACCAAACATGCTCCTCTCCCCCACCTGAGTCCAGCATAATGGTGTACGACATGGTCTCCCATACAAAGCCTCATAAGGAGCCATCTTAATACTTGCCTGATAGCTGTTGTTGTAAGCAAACTCTACCAGGTTCGAGATGATCTGCCCAATGGCCACCCCAATCCAACACACACATCCTCAGCAAATCCTCCAACGTCTGGATCGTCCTCTCTGACTGTCCATCAGTCTGGGGATGATAAGCTGTACTCATATGCACCTTAGTGCCCATCTCTGCCTGAAATGCCTTCCAGAACACCGAAGTGAACTTAGAATCCCTATCGACACAATGCTCGCTGGCACCCCATGCAACCTGACTATCTCCCTCACATACTTCTTAGCCAAGACCGCTGCTCCATCAGTCTTCTTAATGGCCAGAAAATGTGCTGACTTAGTCAACCGGTCCACAATGACCCAAATAGCATCAAAGGTCCGTGACACTGGCAATCCTACCACGAAATCCATAGTGATCATATCCCACTTCCACTCAGGAATGGGTAAACTCTTCAGTAACCCGCCAGAACCTGATGCTCAGCCTTCACTAGCTGACACACCTCGCACCTCGAAACCCAACTAGCCACGTCCTTCTTCATCCCGACCCAATGATAGTACCTCTTGAGGTCACGGTACATCTTGGTCGCTCCTGGATGAATGGATAACTTGCTCGCATGAGCCTCTCTCAGAATCTCCTGTCTCAACTCCTCATCCTTGGGCACACACACACGACCGTGCACCAAGATAGTACCATTATCTGAGACCTGATACTCGAATCCACATCCTTAGAGGCATTCACTAGCCCCAAATCCTTCTCCTGAGCCAACCGCACTCTACTCGAAGATCTGCTCTATCTACTGCTTCCAAACCCAACGGTTCCTGTGAAACAGCACATAAGCTCAAAGCACTGATCTCCCCTACCAGAGACTCCATCTCCTGCTCCTGAGCCGAAGCTACCCTCTTCCGACTCAGAGCATCTGCAACCGTGTTAGCCTTACCAGGATGATAGGCTATCTCCAAATCATAATCTGCCACAAGCTCCATCCACCGCCTCTGTCTCAAATTCAGCTCAGGCTGAGTGAATATATACTTCAGCTCTTATGATCTGTAAACACTTGTACCTTTGCACCATAAAGATAAGATCTCCAAATCTTCGGGCAAAACTACAGCACCCATCTCCAAATCATGAGTAGGATAGTTGCCTTCATGCACCCGCAACTGCCGCGAAGCATAAGCAATCACCTTCCCATGCTGCATCAGAACACAACCCAACCCAACTCTAGATGCATCTGTATAAACCACATAGGGTTCTCCCTGCTCGGCAAAGCCAACACTGGCGCAGTAGTCAACATCTCCTTCAGGCTTGCAAAGCCTTCCTCACACTCTTCTGACTGACAAAGGAACATCCTTCCCTGTCAACTTAGTCATAGGACGTGCTCTGCTTGCAAACCCCGCACAAATCTCCTGTAGTAACCTGCCAATCCAAGGAAACTCCTGATCTCTGTGGCATTTGCGGTCTAGGCCAATCTCTGATAGCCTGAATCTTCTCTGGATCTACTGAAACCCCTCAACAGAAACAATGTGACCCAGAAAGCCCATCTCACGCTGCCAGAAACTACACTTGCTCAACTTGGCAAACAACTTCGCTCCCGCAGCTTCTCCATAACTGCCCTCAAATGCACTGCATGCTCCTCGGACTCTTAGAATAAACCAGGATATCGTCGATGAAAATGATGACAGATACATCCAGAAACTCCTGAAACACACTGTTCATCAATCTATAAACGCTGCTGGCGCGTTAGTCAAACCAAAAGGCATCACCACAAACTCATAGTGCCCATATCTCGTCCTGAAAGCAGTCTTCCTCACATCTGCCTCATCTATCGGTATCTAATGATAACCCGATGCCAGATCTACCTTGGAGAACCAAGTAGCACCCCTCAACTGATCCAACAACTCATCGATCCTAGGAAGAGGGTACTGGTTCTTCACAGTGACCCGGTTCAAACCCCGATAACCAATGCACAACCGGAAACTCCCATCCTTCTTCGACAAATAACACTGGCGCTCCCCACAATGATACACTAGGACGGATGAATCCCTTACTCAACAAATCCTCTAGCTGCTTCTTCAGCTCTGCCAAACAAACACTCAAGTATACCGACATCAACTCGAAGCCACCTGAATGTCAACCCTCTTGTTCGTCTAAGAACCTCTAGTAACTTGTCTCTTAGGGAAAACTTCCACAAGATAGATTAATCCAAAATTAGCTTTCCGCTTAGCTATTCTCCACAGCAAATCATCAATACGATCATAATAAAACAAACAAGTACCATACGTTCGCATATTCCGATTCACTGTATCAAATGCTTTGCAGACCGCCAACTTAACGTACTTGACTTGTTTCCCCCAGCAAGCTTACCAAAACCTTAAATCTAGCAACCCTGTCCATCTCCAATGAACTTCATCCACCCTCGTCGCAACGATTAGATTATCCTGCCATGAAGGCTTCTCGTGAACTTATGTATCTAGCAAACATGCCTTTCCCGCTCAAACCTGCTGTAACTCCCTTCCAGGGACTCCAGCACCACCGGCCTCACAATCCTGCAAACAGCCACACATTCATAACCGCTCCGGTTCATAGAACCCCGACCCATTGGTCAACACATCCAAAACTCGAGATTAAACCACCGTCAATCTCTCGAGGTCTACATTCAATCGGGTTGTTTATACTCACGTCCTAGGAATTGCTTGCTCCCAACTCCTCCACACTTAGGTCGCAACCTTGAGCCATACCGATCTCACTCTCGACCAATGTCTTCGAGTTATACCGTCTTACTCTGGAACACAATCCTCAAGATCTCGGTATCAGGGAACTAATCATCCCCTCAGAGAACATAATCCCCCTGCCACTCTCGGAGCCCCCAACCCTCGAGCTATCGGTATTTAGGAGAATCACCATCCCCTCAGAGAAACAATCCTTAACCACTATAAACATCTCCCGACCAAAGTACCTCATGTGGTCCAAGTATAACATTGCAATGTTACGCCTGCCCACTCAACTTCTAATATCCAACTGGATTAACCACCAAGATACAAAAATATCTGCTCCACCTGCATATATCCACCTATCCGCCTCTAGGCTCGATACCTCTTGAGAATAATCCCATACTGGTCATCTACAACTACTCATCCTCTTAACATAAGATGGAAACTCCTCAACATCCGCAGCCCTCGGCTGCACCCCGCCACATGCGGTACAATTGGAGCCTGCACTGGTACCCCTCTCGGTAACCACTCCAACAGCACGCCAATAGCTCCGCCAAGCGATCATCTCGACCTTGGGCTCCACCTGCCGCAACCCCACACCTGGGTTCCCAGCACCCCCGGCATTCACACCGGCTAACCCTCTCTGGTCCCTCCTGATACGCTTGCGACCCTCTGACGTACCTCCTCGTGGAACTCTGGACCACACACTCGCTGGTCACGGGACCCGCCCGACCATGACCACGACCACGTCCCCGTCCACGACCAACAACTCAAACACCTTTAACCACTGCACTTCCAAGAACAGGGGCTAACAAGAAAAAAAACAAATCAATACCACACAAAGAAACATAACAATAACTCACCGTGGAATCTCATTGAAGGCTCGAAGAGGATGTTCTAGGACTCCATGCCACACATAATTGACTAACTCACATAATCAACCAAGATATGCAATCCCAAACATCTACAACAGAAACCTAGTGAACCCAAACCTAGAACCGTTAGGGCTCTGATACCAAAATGAAACGACCAACCCTTTTTTTTTTTTATAAATAAATAAATAATAAATATAATATATTAAAACAACTACAGCTAGTGGTCCCATACCCACTAGCCACCTAACCACAACACATTCAACAGCGGAAAACATAATCAATAACCAATAATAACCCAATAATAAACCAATATTATAGCAAGGCAATATCTCAATACCAAACAACAAGAAACATGAAACCAGCAACCTAGCAATGTTTCTAATGACTCAACTCTAGCACCCTAGCAAATGCCAGACAACATCCAATCGAGTCCCTAGAACATCCTCCTCTTCATTGCCTTGATTCCACGATCACACTTTGCCTTTACCTGCACCACAAACACAAATTGAGATGCATGAGTATTTGATAAACACTCAGTGAGGCAATCCTCCCATCTACTGGGCTATACACACAAGCAATAAGATCTCTACATGCCACAAACAACAATCAATAAAACAAACCAGGCAATATGCAACGCATGCAACATCCATCGCACCGAACAAGGGGTGTCGACCGACACCAGATGGTGTCGATCGTCACGACTATCTGGTGTCGACCGACGCCAAACTGGTGTCGACCGACACCCTGCCCGACACTCCCGAAAACCCTAGTTTGCGTCGACCGACGCCTCCACATGGCATCGAACGACACTCGCCAAAGTCCCGAGCCGTCCTCGCGTTGGTGTCGACCGACACCCCAACTGGTGTCGACCGACACCGATACCGAGCAGCGATTTCCCTCGATCAGAACTCCGAATCTCGCCTCCAATCTTCTCCAATCCGCTCCTTGCACTCCCAGAAGCCAAAACCAGCCCAGATAGCAACGAAATAGCATAGAGAACTCAAGAAAACAACCACATAAGCACCAAATCACATAGAATCTAGAAATCTTAGCTTAGATAAGCCATGGTCATGCACTCACCTCTTTGCAGGAAGATTCTGACCAACAAGAACGAACTCCCTCACTCCTGGCAAGCTTCTAACACCTTCCCAGCCTTAGATCTCCCAAGAACAGCAAGGAATCTCTCAAACTTTTCCCAAAAGCTCCAGAACACTCTCTCTCTGTGTTTTCTCTCAAAAACGGCGAAACACCAAAAATAACACGACCCTAGGTCGTTTTCCACCCCTAATAATTCGATTTAGGGATTCCCTAAACCAACCACACAAACCGGACAATTAAAATTGAACCGACCAAACCGGCCACAACTGGTGTCGATCGACACTCCCTCTGTGGTGTCGATCGACACCCTCACCATAATTCCCAGAAAATGGTTTGCGGGTGTTACAATGGAAGACATGATTCTTGGTAAGTGCAATAGCAGACTTGTTGTCGACCTGTATTAACACCCTTTGACAAGTGGTTCCAACGATTTCAGCAAAAAGTTCTTGAAGCCAAATAGCCTGTTTGGCAGCCTTTGTTGCCGCCATGAACTCAGCTTCACATGAGGATAAGGCCACCACTTGTTGTTTTTGTGAACACCAAGTGATAGGACAGTTGTTGAAATAAAAAACATGACCGGTTGTGCTTCTTCCATCATCAACATCCACTCCATGGCTACTGTCACTATAACCAACAAAACCAGTTTGATCTCCTTTCTTAAAATGAAGTCCGAAATCGAGTGTTCCACGAAGATATCTCAGAATTTGTTTCAATGCAGCTCCATGTGACTCTCTAGGCTCCAACAGATATCGGCTCAGAATCTCTACAGCATATGAAAGATCAGGCCGAGTGTGAAGTAAATATCTCAAGCAACCAATATTCTTCCGATACACTCGTTCATCAATTCGTCGAGGATCCTCTGTTTTAGAAAGAACCAAACCAGGCTCCATTGGTACAAGAACAGAGTTACACTCGTTCATTCCTGCCTCTGTTAAGATCTTCTTTGCATATCTCTCTTGTTTTAACCAAATCCCATCAGCTCCAAGGAAAACTTCGATTCCCAGATAGTAAGTGAGTTTTCCCAGGTCACTCATCTCAAATCTTCCACCCATCTCTTTCTTGAAGTCAAGTATTAGTCCAAGACTCGAACCAGTGACAAGTAAATCGTCCACTGATGCTCATATATTTTACCCTGTTTTCCCTTAGTATATTCACATCTTTTGCATCTTTTGCTATCCATTTTCACCATTATTGCATAGCTTTAGGACTAATCATGCATTAGAGTTTAGTTGCATTGCATTTGCATCTTTTCATGCATAAACAGGTGATTTTGAAGCTTAAGGAGCATGGAAGCAATGCTGAGGAAGAAGTGAAGCAATCATGAAGGGAAAGCAAGAGAGTTAAGGCTGAAATAACAAGGTCCGGAGTCCAACTCGACCGCACACTCGACCAGACACTCGACCGTGTGCTGAGGAGGACTCGACCGAGTGGACAATGCACGAGAGAAGCCAGCTCGACCTGCCACTCGACCGAGCACAGGTCGAGTTGACCGAGCCGTTGACTATTTTGTCTTTTAGCATTTTTAGGGCTTCCACTCCCTCCTATATAAAGCCTTGTACCTGCAGCCACAAAAGTAGTCAGCTTTTAGATATTCTCTAAAACCTAGTATTTTACCCTTTTGGGATTTATTCTTTTTGCTTTTTATTTCCGAGATCTTGTACTTGAAAAGACTAAATTCTTCAATATTGTTAGTTTAATAACTTTCTTAATATTGAGAATTCAAGTTTCATTTCTTTTTCAGTATTGTAGATCTTTGTTTCATCTTTCTAATGATGCAAGTTTCAATCTTTTCGGGTTTATGATTTTGATGTTCATCATGTGTTCTTGTGAGTAGTAGCTTAGGATCTTGAGGATGGGTTAGGCTGGGCTGTGAATGAGGTTTGTTTGGCTTGATCAAGCTTGATTGTTGTAGATCTCTTCTAGGGTAGATGTTCTTAATGCTGATCCTATATCTGAGAGGGTAAGATCTGATTTCAAGCATCTTAGCATCACACCAATGTTTAAGAGGCATAGATAAGGCTAGATCTAGAGCTTACCTTCTTGCTTGCTAAGAGATTAGAGGTTTTGTTTGGTATGAGACATATTTCTTACTGCCTGCTTGTGTAGATTCTTTACTATGTGAGAGCAAGTCTAGAAATGCATAGGTTTGATTGTTTCTTGACCATGAGAGTGGGAGAAGCTTGTCTTAGATACATATGTCTAGAGATTAGCTCATGTTGTTTGAGATTTGTTGATCAAGTTAGATAGCCTCAATCATTAGTCCAGCCCATGAATCCCTCCTCAAGTCCTTCCTTGTTTATTGATTTCACAGTCTTAATCCTGTTGCTTGATTGTAGTTTGATTCGTCTTTGCATTACTCTGTTTTTATTGCATTGCTCTGTTTCTGCGTTTAGTCTAGCTCAACCACTCACTCGACCTACACTCGGTCGAGTGCTGGCTCGAGTTCATCCCCAGAATTCTTGTTTATGCTTTGTGATTGTCTTGTTTCATTCTATTTGCATTCCTGTTGCATTTATTTAGTATCTTGTTCATTACTTGTCTTGCTTTAGTTCATTAGCATAGTTTCTACTTCTGTTGGTTGCATCATTGCTGTCATAATCATCTTGTTTCATTTGTATTTAGTTCATAGTTCTTATAGTTTACTTTCTGTATTTTGCATCATAGGATTGTTAGTGACAAACATCCTTTACATCTGGCTTAAATTAGATCTTTATGCATATCTTGACTGTTCACAAACACTCAGATTGGATTGACACCTCTTATACTGCAACTGCATAAGGGGAATTGAAACACCTTACCATCCATCCATTCATCATCATACATTCATCCATCTTTCACCACCCATACAAACCACTGTTTCATCCACGTAGACTGCTACGATGAGAAGTTGATCATTGTATCGTTTCTTATACAGAGATGGCTCTTTGGTACATCTTTCAAATTTTAAGTCCCCAAGAATGCTGTTTAGCTTGATATTCCAAGCACGAGGTGCTTGTTTAAGCCCGTAGAGCGCCTTATGCAATTTGTAGATCTTCTCTTCACAGTTCTTAACAACAAATCCCTCTGGCTGTTGAACATAAACATCCTCTCTTAAATCACCATGAAGAAAGGCTGTCTTTACATCTAAGTGGTGAATCTCCCACCCTTTTGAAGCAGCTAAGGAGATAATGAAACGAATTGTTTCAATTCTCGCAACAGGAGCAAAAACTTCGTCAAAATCTATCCCATGCCTCTGCACATATCCTTTTGTGACAAGCCTCGCTTTGTACTTGTTAATGCTGTTGTCCACATTACGTTTTAGTTTAAATACCCACTTCAAACCAATAGGTTTGACTCCAAAGGGTAAATCGACTAGACTCCAAGTCTTATTCTTCGTTATCGAACTAATTTCTTCTTTGCAAGCATCTCTCTACACTTTGAACTCGCTTGCTTCTCTGAAATTACACGGTTCTCCATTAGCTACCAACAGAAGATTCTCTCCTTCAATGTCTGCTAATAACACATAGTCATTCAGGTAACTAGGTCTCTTCACTTGTCTTGCTGATTGTCTTACAATAAGTGGCTGCTTCAACTGTTGATCCGTATCAGGGTTCTACAACACGGAGGACTCATGTGCCTGTTCTTGTTCTTCTGCAGTTTCTGTTTCATATTCTATGACTTCATCATCTCCAAGAACATCACCATCATTTCCTCCATCTTCGCAATTCTCCTCTGTTTCGTTTATAGTGTCTGTAGTTTCTCTCACCCCATTATTACCAAACTCACCAAAACTGAGAGTAAACGAACCTGGTTCTGCAGATTCTTCTTGAGACTTAATCCACTTCCAGCTTCGTTTTTCTTCAAACACAACATCCCTACTGACTGTGATTCTTCGGTATGTCGGATCAAGAAGTCGATATGCCTTGGAGCCTGGTTCTGTTCCAAGGTACACAAGCATTTTCGATCTGTCATCGAGCTTCTTGAGATGTGCATTCTCTATCTTAGCATAGGCAACACAGCCAAAGACTCTAAGATGCTCTACATTCGGTTTCCTCTTCTTAAAACATTCGTATGGCGTCTGAAACACCAAACTTCGTGTTCCAACCCTGTTGATGATATAGGTCGCATGTCTTACCGCTTCTCCCCATAGGTAATTTGGCATGTTCATATGTTTTAACAGACTCCTGGTCATCTCAAGCAGCGTCCTATTCCGCCTCTCGACCACACCGTTTTGTTGCGGTGTATACGGTGCAGTGAAGTGTCTGTTGATGCCTTCTTTCTCACAGAAACTCAGAAACTCTTGAGACATGAACTCACCTCCCCTGTCTGTTCTAAATGTTTTGATCATAGCTCCAGACTCTTGTTCCACTACTGCTTTAAACGCCTTGAATTTTTCGAATGCCTCACTCTTTTCTTTTAAAAGAAAAGACCACAAAGATCTCCATGGACAAGCTCAAGAACCTGTGTTGCTCGATAGGATGTTGCTCTTGGAAAGACTGTTCTTGTCTGT
Source organism: Camelina laxa (assembly GCA_024034495.1). NCBI lineage: Eukaryota > Viridiplantae > Streptophyta > Magnoliopsida > Brassicales > Brassicaceae > Camelina > Camelina laxa. The sequence continues at coordinate 10,505,944 of CM043885.1, read as the reverse complement.
TTGCCAAGCAAACAGGATTCGCATATCTTCTTCTCTTTTGCCAAATTCGAAATTCCAAATACTAGTTCCTTTGCTACCATGGTCTTGATGGTTTCGAGACTCACATGTCCTAGGCGTTCATGCCACAGATTCGACTCATTAGAAGCCACAAGTTGCAGATACTTAGTATTGTCCACTTCCAATACTACTTTGTAAAGTCTGTTCCTTGACCTTAATGTTCTTAACAGCAAGTTTCCTACTCGATCATACAAGGTGAGGCAACCTCCTTTCATCCTGACCTCACAACCGGCTTCAGTAGCTTGTCCTAAGCTAATGATGTTGTTTTTGAGGTTTGGTATATAATAGACATCCTGCAACACCTTACGCTCTCCAGTTTTAGTAATAAACACGATTGAACCTTTACCTTTTATGTCAATATGTGAGTCATCACCAAAACGAACTCTCCCTGTGACCATAGTGTCAATTCTACTGAACCATGCTTGGTTTCCAGTCATATGGTTACTGGCACCATTGTGCAAGTACCAAGTATTGTCTGAGCAATCTTCATATTTCTTTAACTGCATATTTTTCTCATTGAGAAATACCACCTCATGCGTCATAAGAGACTCTGCTTCTTGTGTGTTATCCTCATCTTCCTTCTCCAAAGTTTCTTGTGCTTTGATTAATTTGAGGAGACGATCAGGGCAGTTGGATGCATAATGTCCAACTTTGTCGCACCTATAACAAGTAATTCTCGACTTGTCTCTTGGTTGGAAATCAGAACGTCCTCGACCTCTGCCTCTCCCACGGTAAGAACCTCTTCCTCCTCTGCCTCCCTCATAGTTGAATTCATAGGACTGTGAATCATAATTTGCATACATGAGCTTACTCTGATTCTCTTGTGAATCTTCTTCCTCTGTGATCCGTTCTTCGTAAGTCTTTAATCTCCCAACAATGTCTTCAAACGTTGTTGTCTTCAGATCGAGAACCTGCTCAAGTGCTGCAATGATGTGTATGTATTTCTTTCTCGGTAAACTTTTCAAGAATTTCTTCACAATTTTAGTTTCTTCAATGATTTCTCCAAATGATGCAGATTTTGTGGAGATCTCTGAGAGTTTACCGACAAAGTTGTCAATAGTATCTGTCTCTTTCATCTTCAGCCTGTCGAATTCAGCCATGAGAGTCTGCAACTTTGCTTCCTTTACTCGATCAGCTCCAAGATTTCTTGCTTTGATTGAATCCCATACCCCTTTAGCAGTAACCTGATCACCAACTTGCAGGATCATTGACTCTGGTATGGACTGGAATAGGAGAGCTCTTGCAAGGTCATTCTTCTCTGGTTCTGTTGTTCCAGGATCGATTGCTTCCCAAACCTTGTGAACACGCAGCGCAACATCCATCCTCATAGCCCAAACCGTATAGTTGATTGGAGTTAGCATTGGACACTGTATCGATGAAGGTACGTTCTCTTTTGGTTTGATGCTAGTCTCGGTTATCTCACTCATGTTTCAAATATCGAACCTGGATGCTCTGATACCAAATCTAGTTTTAGCAAGAAAGTATTAAGAACACAAGATTGTTATAAGAACAACTCTCTTATATTAGCTTAAAGAAACTGACTCAAAACTTAAAGCTCTTTTTCACAATCTCTCTATCTTAACCTCTCAAGCTCATAGGTTTACCACAACTTTGGCAACTCTATATTTATAGAGATTAGAGATAATTTCTAATACGATTATAATTGTGTTTAGCTAACTCCTAAAACTTAGCTAATCCTAATCCTTTAGGGAAACCATTACTCGGTAGGATTAGGATAAACTTTGACTCAATCTCTCTTCTTCTTCAAGCTTATCCCAACAAAGAAAGCTAAACTAAAATCTAGAAAAGTCATCTATCCGGGACAAAGAAAATTATATGCTTCTTTGTCACATGTAGAGATCTAATGTTTTGACCTACCCATGAGCTTCAAATGACTTGTATATGGAGAAAATGGTCCTCACTAAATCTCTTGTACACCCATATTGTGTTGTGTCCCCAAGATTAGATAGTGGTAGCCAATACAGAACATGCGAGGATTGGCTATATTATAAATCGCATTCGCATATACATGAGACTATGAGACATGACACAAATTTAAAGATTAAGATGAGTTATTGCGCAGTTGGTGTATGGTGGAGGTTTGAATCCTATCAGTGTTAGCCAATATGGAGGACGTCTAATTGGTATTTGGAAATTAAGAAAAGGGAGGAAAAAAAGTACAAAACTATTCGTCGAAAGAGAGAAAATTATAAAATTCTCATGCTGAACATGAAAACTAAAGATAGCTAAACTAAGCTCTAGAAAAGTCATCTATCCAGGACTACGAAAATTATCTGCTTCTCTTGCCCAATCGAATCTCTGCTTTCATCTTCCTGATGAACTCCTCACATTTCTTGTTCAATTCTTCCGAACTTAACAAACTATCATTTATCTCATTGTCATCATTATGATCATCTACTTTAGTGATAGCGAGGTCTTGTACTAATACATCCTCATCGTCCTCAACAACCAATGCTAATTCTTGTTCTTCTTCGCCTCCTCTAAACAAAACAACTGTGTCTTCTTCTTTAGAAACACTCTTTTCTTCAAGTAGTTCCACTACTTTCTTGACTTCTGTTTCTTTTAAGTCATTGATCCTTACTTCTTTTGTTCTGTCAACGATGTTAATGGTTTTATCGTGCATAAGAGTTTCAGAATTCCCTCGGAAACTCCCCACGATAAAGCCCACAATCCCATTGCATAGCAAAAACATGTACTTCTTGTCCACAAGGTTGCTATACATGGACAGCAACTGAAGTCTTTGTTGAAGAGAAGAGACTAAGGAAGAGTAAGATAGTATAAAAGAGAAAATGGATGCCAATGCTATGATCTTGGTGACTATTTTCATCTCCTTCACGCTTCTTTCTTGTTTTTGAGATTCCATCTCCCCTCTCTCCCTTTCTATCTCTCTTGCGCTCTGTCTCTCCCCTTTGAATTGAGAAAAAGAATGGTGAATGAGAAACAAATTTGGGGGAACTCTCTTTTTATAGATTAGTGGATGTGTGTGTTTGATTTCACCAATATTTTTGTTATATATATATATTTTTAATTGTTGGTTAAAACAGTTTATGTTCTCTTATGAAGCATTCAAACCAAATTATTATTTACTTTATTTATTTATTTGTTTGATTATTTCAACTGAATTCTAAAGTTTATCATTGCTTAGCTATCGTTTATTAAGAAAATATTTTTCTTTTTAGAAAAGTTGTCAATACTGCATGAGAGATATTTTTTTGAATACTAATCAATTAATAAAAATAACTTAAAATTTGATATTAGCTATTTAAAGACATATCAAATATATTAAATGGTGGTATAGCTTATGTATAAATTTTTAGGAAAATTTGTTTTGATGAAAAATAATTAGTTTAAATGTCTTAAACTTATATGTAAGAGTGAAGTATTGTCCTCATTATCAATTGTTACAAAAATATTGTTATTAAAAATTGCATTTTTATTTCTTAATAAATCAATCCAAAAGTTTCTTAAAAAAAAAAATGTTGAATTTGACACGGTCACTATTCGAGCTACTACGACCTTCGACGTAAATTCTTAAGTCGTTGGATTTCATTTTTTGTAGGATGATTCCTATTTTGTTTTCTTTTCAAAATGTATATACGCCAAAATTACAAGACCATTGACTTGGATGTGTTTTTTTTTAATGTCACAAAAGGCCATTGACCTGATAGATATGTTTAAAAGTCATTGCTCGGTGTCAAATAAAAGAAATATTAAAAAGTTAAAAGTCATTTGCTCTATGGTTGCATGTCAATCATATCAATGTCGCGTTTCCAGAGAAAACAAAAATTAGTGGATTGATATTTCAAATATCATATTTGATAACAAGAAGGAGAAAATGTTTTTAAGTGAAAGATGGCACTCAGTATATATGTTAATTATATATGGTTTCCAATTAAAAGACACAAGAAAAACTCCAATGTTTTACAAAAAAAAGAAAAACTCCAATATTTTTAAAAGATGGTTATCGATAAAACATGGAGCGATATGATTTACGAAGATATTGTACGTCTACATGTCAATTATCAAACAAGGGTGTCCAAGTAATGCCGTGACCGTCGGGTATGGGTTTATATAATTAATAGGTCCTAACGTAAAGACAGAGCAAAGCCACTAGCCCTCGTCAAAACTTTTTACACGAAGCTTTGGTTTTTCTAAAGATTTTTATTGTTTCAGATTGATAACTGAGAAACAAAGACAACTATCAACGAAGATATTTGTGTTAGAATTAGCTGAAGGTTTGAGTATTTTGGTGGAGTAAGGAGGAAGAGATCGAGTAAGAACAAAGAGAACATGAGAAGTATATTCGATTCCACTGGAATAGTCTCTTACAAATGTAGGCATACAACCTTAAATAGAGAATAGAAGTAGAGCAACCTCTTAAGACTAAAATTAGAAACAAATGATAGTGACATTAAGAGAGAGATATAGGCGCCCAAGGTGATAGCGACATGTCCTTGTCTTGTGAGACATGTGACTTCTTCTTACTCTTCTACTTCAACGTCTAGAATAGATATTACTAGACTCTCTTAATGGGTCGAGCACATACACTTCTCTTCTAGTCACAATACTCGGCCCTTGTGATGGTAGGCCTGGTCCGGTGCCCGTACGGTACGGACGGTACGATCACAACCTTGATCAATAAACCCCCTCAAGCTTAGCCGAATGCAATGGCTAGGCTTGGAATCCGCGAAGCATCACCTCATTAAAAACTTTGACTTAGAAAACCTCATGAGACAAAATAAGTCAAGGGAAAAAGAGTGTGATGTCCACGGATTAGAGGTCGATCAAGGTCGTGTGATGTCTACCAACCCAAGTTTGTTGTGAATGTAGTTACAAACCTTGGGACATGCAAACTTAGTGAATATGTCGGCCAATTGATCTTGACTCCTAGTGTGACACGGCAAGACAACTCCTTCTTCAATCTTCTCACAAACTTTGTGACAATCAACTTCGATGTGCTTGGTCCGTTCATGGAAGAGAGTTTGTGGCTATATGAATCGCAGCCTCGTTGTCGCAATGCATAGTGATCAGTTGCTTTGAGTCAATGCCAAGATCCTTGAGCAATCCCTTTAGCCAAGTCAATTCGTTTGTTAACTTCCTCATTGCCCGATACTCAACCTCGGCACTTGAACAAGACACCACTTTTTGCTTCTTTGATTTCCATGTGACTAGGTTTCCACCAATGAACGTACAATACCCAGTAGTTGACTTCCTATCCAAGGTATCTCCAGAATAGTCAACATCACAATAGCCCACTATCTCGGTGTTATCATTCTTGCCCATCCATATGCCTTGACCTGGGCTTCCCTTGAGGTAACTAAGGATTCTCTCGACCATGCTCCATTGATACTTTGTTGGGGGCATTCATGTGTTGACTAACCTGATTCACAGCATAACATATGTCAGGTCGTGTAATTGTAAGGTATATTAACTTACCTACAAGCCGGCGGTAACGTGTGACATCGGTGAACGGCTCGTCCATGGGATCTTGCTGTTTGCCTTCTTTGGCCCAAATGCTCTCCCCCTTTCGCTTGAGCTGGTAATCCTCATCGAGTGGAGTCAGAGCCGGAGACACACCAAGCTTCCCTGTTTCATCCAAAAGATCAAGAGTATATTTCCTTTGGGAAAGAAAGAGCCCCTCCGGAGAGCGACATATCTCAATTCCTAGGAAATATTTTAGTTCACCAAGATTTTTAATATCAAAAACAGACTTGAGGGATTGTTTAGTGTCATGAATACCATCTTTGTCATCCCCGGTGACAATAATGTCGTCAACATAGATAAGTGATACTAGGTTTTTTGTATGTCTATCCTAGCAGGTTCAATTAACCTTATGTGCTGTAGTACTTAAGGTGTCAATCCAAATGGGATGTTGCTAACAATCAAGATGCAATCAAGCAATCACAAGTCAAGCCAATTCAAAAAGAGTGTTTGTCTAACAGTCCTAGAATGGTCAAAATGTAAAACGAAAATGAGTCACAGAACTAGAAACGAGAATGCATGAAAAGAAGCGGAAATGAATAAAAACATAAACAAGTCTAAGCATGAACTAAAAAGCAAGAAGCGAAACAATCTCAGGAATGTAATAAAAATCAGAAGGAAAGAAGTCCTAAGGATGGAAGTAATTGATGTCGGTGGAGTATCCTAGACTATAGAGTGTTTAACATGCCACAAGCAAACCATCCCTAAACAATGAACATCACTTCTTAGCTAATCCAATCTCTTGACAAAAGCTACTCAAACACAATCACTTCCAAACCTAACTCTCGCTAGAGAAACATGATCAAGCTTGGCATGAAAAACAAGTTCATTCACATCAACAAACATCCTTGACAACTAATCTCTTAGACTAGGAATGTAAGTCTCTGGCACTAGTTGGTCAGACATTTCATCGAACACCTTTTGGGTGTGGGAATGTCTCAAACCTAGTTCCAATTGATCAGAGAAAAACTAGTATTTATAACTCTAGTCCAGAAGGGAATCATACAATCAACGCTTAAACACTTTACATCCTAAGATCCTCCACCTAATCTATCGCATCCTCAAGAACTACCACACTACTCAGATCCAAAAATCATCATCAAGGATGCAAACACAGAAATCATTGAAACAAGCATTCTTAGATAAGTAAAAATGAGATGAACAAGTTTGTAGAAGAAATCAAATGCAAATACTCAATGTATTAAAAGATATCTGGATACAAAGTCTGAGAACGGTTTTGGGGGCTAGGTAGAACCTTCAGAACAATATAAGATAAAAGATAAGATGTTTTCAGTCAAGACTTAACAAAATGTATTTATAGTAAAAACATGTAAATCTCTAAAACTTAAAACGACAAGGTGAAGCGTCGGTTTTGGAATCTCCTGACGCGTGTAAGACGGAACATCTTCCTGACATGTGCGAACGAGTAGTGGCTCGAGTGGGGGATGGTGTTGGCTCGAGTGGAGGAGGGTCGAGTCGACGGGCAGCAGCTCGAGCTGGAGGGTCGAGTCGATGGGTGGCGACTCGAGCTGGAGGGTCGAGTCGACAAGTGGCGACTCGAACTGGGTCGAGTGGAGCTGATGCGACTCGAGCTGGGTGTATATGTCTCCACTAAAAAGGTGATAACTCTTGTACCACGCCTCCGATCGATTTGAAATAAACGGAATTGGAAAGATGACTCAATTCTCTACAACTTTGATGATGACGTCAAAAGCTGAATCCCCCGCCCGGTGGCTCGAATGATGGCTCGAGTGGCGACTCGAGTGGTGCCTTGAGAGTGGCTCGATTGGCGCAGATGAGAGTGACTCGATTGGGGAGGTTGAGCATGGCTCGATCGCGGAGGTTGAGCGTGGCTCGATCGCGGAGTTTGAGCGTGGCTCGATCCTCTGCGCTTCCAACGTCTCCTAGATACCTGAAATACTCTGAAATGCACAATGTATGCAAGGATGATGCAGAAACTTCCTAAACATGCAAAGTGTACGAAAGAGGTTCTAAAATGATGCAAAACGAATAGTTGTCCTAGCTAAATGCATGACAAATACAGGCTAAGGAGATGCAAAATATAGACATATCAACTCCCCCAAACTTATTCTTTGCTTGCCCTCAAGCAAATTATCAAGAACAAAGCATGGAAGAGAGGTGTGAAGATGGGGTCTCAGAACCTAAAACATGCTGAATAGAGTAGTTAGAATCAAGGTCCTTGTTTTTAGTTTTATGATGCATGGTGAAGGAACTTTATTTCAAATCTACACATGCAATCCTATCAATCATCCCCTTTAACATTCATTAACAGAGAACCGTGAATCAAGCTAAACAATGTCATTGAACTCATTTGGCTAGGGTAAAGGTTAGAGACATAGATGGTCTCCTCATCAAGTGGTTTTATCAATACAGAACAAGGTTCTCTCACGAAAAGGAGTTGAGCTTAAGAGAAGGCTAAAGGTTGAAACCAACTGATACATACAAGAGCAGCGCCCTGTCTACCCAAAGAACACTCCAAACCGAAGTTGGTCCTATCTCTACCCTTCATCAGAAACTCCATCTCAAACTTTTTACACTTAGTCGTAGGAGGAGTTCACTTCTTTTCATTCTAGCGGATTGGGAAATCTTTATTATCACTATGGTTCGTTTTCTTTTCTTCTAGGGACTCTAGACATCTTAAGCATTTTTTTTTCTTTCTTTTCTATGTCCAATCTTTTTATTTTGTGCCTAGAACCAATAACTCTTTTTACTTTGCTCAACCCAAATCCTTTACTAGACTTGTAAACTGCAAAAACACATTCCTTCCTATAGACTTTCTACCCTTTACTTTCTTTTTACTCTTCACTTTTCTGCACAAATCCATGCCCACTACCCAAAATCGAGTTCTCACCTAGTCCTACTAGTCCGGATAACGCGAACTAGAACTACACAGGATCCTACTCTTGTCGGTTAGAACCTAACAGTTTCTAACAAGCTCAACTCGGAAAAAGGCCTGACACTCAAGAATACAATTGGCTTGAAAGAACGGTTGGTTAAGGGTGTGGGGAACTGTTCCAAATATGGGAATCAACTACTTGGATTGACAAGGATGGTAAAAGTGTGAAAGATAATCCAAGTATGTATATGGTATCCATGAGTTCAACTTCAATGCATAACAAGATAATTGCAAGTCAGGATTAGGTTCAGATAGATAGGGAATGACGTCAATTCAAAACATGCTTCAATCTTACGTTTTCAAGTTCAATCAACAAGCATCAAAGAACTAAGAATAAGGGCCTTGATCCTATCATATTGAATCCAGCATGCTAACAAGGTTACAATCATCATCAACCCCTATGCTAAATGTGACAACCCTATATGAATAACTCTAGACTCAATCCTAAAATGCAAGTGCAAACTACATGAACACTCTGTTTTTGTGGAAATTTTTGATTTTTTTCAATTTTTTTTTGTTTTTTCTATGCAAATAGATGGATGCAAACTCAAACATAATATGATGCAAAAATTTGAAATAAGAATCACAAAACACAACATTAGATACATCATCTCAAACCCTCCCCAAACTTAAATTACACAGTCTCCTGTGTAAGAGCAATTTGCAGAAGGAGTTGAGAATCATAACACAAACGATGCAGGAAATGAGATGGTATATACAAAGGGAAGGTAGGAGTACCTCAGTAGTAGAAGAAGTTGTCTGTGCTCGCCCAAGGAGGAGCGTGATACTGACTCTGTCCTTCCTCTTGTTCGGGATCCGCAGGAGTGACCTGAGCTGGTTGGTCGACTTGCTGCTCTACTGCTTGGGTGTTCTGATAAACTTTTGGTTGCTCGTCGCACTGCATGTTGTCGACTCTGGACTCGCCATGGTCCGATACTAGCACAAACACCTCAGTAGGCTGATAATCGCCTTGATGTTCGACCTGCTGCTCAACCCCGTGCATTTCCTGATAATCACCCTGAGGCGCATCTTGCTGCTCAACCTCAACCCTGCGGTCGTGCTAATCTCGAGTTGCAGAACGACGCGCTGAATGATGACTAGAAGAGGCTCTGGACCCTCGCGATCCGCGTGTCTGTCTCTCCCTAGACTCGTGTGACGAGTGGCGTGAAGGAGCGGGTGAAGGCTGAGGCTGCCGGGACACATATGAAGATTGGCGAGCTGGAGATTGGACTGGAGAGGGTGTTCGCTCTAGGGTCGCGGAGGCACGTCTTGGCATTGGTCTGGTGTCCTCGGGGATAGACCTAGGAATGGCGGTCGTGGAAGTCGAGCAGCTAAACTTACGCATGAATCTAGAAGAAACAATTTCCCAGTTCAGTTCCAAATTGAGTGCTATTGCTAATGAGGCCAAGAATTTGGGTAAGGTTTATAAAGATAACAAGTTAGTCAAAAAACTGCTCACATGCTTACCTACAAAATATGCAGTTCATATGGCTGTTATGAGAGTGTCCGGTAACACAAATTCGTTGAAGTTTCAAGATTTGATTGGAATGTTAAAATCAGAAGAGATGGAAGTTGCTGATGAAGCTAGAATTCATGGCAAAGGAATCCACCTTTAAAGTGGATGATACAAATGACCAGCTTTGGGAGATAAAAGACAATATGTCTTTGATGGCAATGAACTTTGGAAAAGCTCTCAAGCGTGTTGAAAAAGAACAGGCAAGAAAGTCAGCTCACTGGAATCAAAGTGACACAAAGAGGTTTGGTGCTAGGCCAAATAGATCTGAGAAGGAAAAAACTGATCAGAGAAAAGAGATTCAATGTCATGAATGTGGTGGTTTTGGTCATTACAAACATGAGTGTCCAATGGTTAAGTGCAAGGAGATGAAGTGCTTTGAATGTAACGGGATTGGAAATTTAAAATCCAAATGCCCATACATTGTGAAAGGAAAGAATAAGGCAATTGTTGGCTTTAGTGATTCAGAATCAGAGAGTGGTGAGGATGAAGAAGAAGGAGGAACGATGAATTTTGTTGCCTTCAAAGTTAAGAGTGAAGACATCAGTTCTGAAACTGAAGAAAGATCCGATGATGAGAGCAAGTCAATCTCAAAAGAAAGCTATCACATTATGTATGATAGTTGGGTTCCGCTGAGTAATAACAAGCTGCTACTTACTCAAGAAAAACAACGGTAGGAAGCAACAATCAATGTGCTAGAAGAGAATATCAAGGAAGAACTTATTGGTGCAATCTAAAAGAGATGTGTACGAAAGAAACCTGAAAACACTACAAGAGCAGTATATGATTGAAAAGGAAAAGGCAGTCATATTGAAGAGGGATTCAAATGAGTATTATATGAAGAATGATGTTGAATAATGGTGGAAAAAACCTTGATGAGATTCTATCTATGGGAATTATGGGGCTTCAACATCGAGTTATGGGCTATCATAAAAGGGAATCAGTTGAGCTGTTGTCAAGAGACAAGTCAATCAATTTTGTTAAATGTGCTATAAACCATGAAGCTGAATCAAGTATTCTGAAAAGGTGGAATAATAGAAGGTCTCTGTTGCACCAACGAGGAACACACAACAGCAACCTAGATCAGTTCATAAGTGGAAACGTTGGACTAAAATCCAAGTGAGGACGAAGGATTTATGACTGTCTTCATTATGGTAAAACTAGTCATGTCAGATCATTTTGTTCCAAGTTTAAGAACAAGATCAAGGAGCTTTGGATGACAAGAAAGTGTTTTATTGATCCCTATAGTTTCTGTAGAGTCTGGGGATAAGGATCTGTACAATAAATACTCTGAGAATGATGAGAAAAGTATAATCAAGTTTGCAACAAGTATGAGGAAATCAACCTATGGTGCAATCTTTAGGATTTAACCTCAAGTTCAACAGAGGCCTGTTGCAAAACCACCAGTATAAGAAAAAATCACAACTGAATCAACCAGACCCGTTAGTAAGGAAGGGAAGGATGAATCGTTTGGAGTCTTGGCTGTATCTAAACAATTGCAAGTTCATAAAAATCACTCTGTTGCAGTTGTCATTTGAAACATGGTTGAGCAAACCACTCGCCATGTCTAGATGAACTTTAAAAAAAATGTTGCAACAATGTTTTGTTACAAAGATTGAACCTAAAAATATTTTAGCAGCTCTTGAGGATGATTTTTGGTATAAGGCATGTCATGAAGAACTGAAGCGTTTTATTTGTCATGAAGTATGGAATCTGGTGCCGAAGCCTGACAAAGTTAATATTGTGGGAACAAAAGGAATCTTTAAGGACAACAAATTATATAGAGGCATGATAGGAAGCTTGTTGTATCTCACTGCTTATATGTCTTCATCCTTATTTTTATATGAATGTGCACTCATGCAGGGCGAGAATATGATGAGATGATGATATTGGTGATGATGGTGCAATTGCAGATGAATGTGGCTTACGAGATGTTTTTGGAAGGATCTAGTAGTATTCGCATCTAGAGATCTAGTTGATACATACAATTAAAAAGGGGGAGATTGAAAGCATGAAAACATTTGGTGGAACAAGGCTAGTCTGTGAGACACTGAAAGAAGTACAATTGGAATGATGTGGCAAATTATAATTGGAATATTGAAGTTTTCTTTATTGTCAATCATGATATCATCAGATCAAAGAAAGAAGAATTGGAATTATCTTAGAATAGGAAAGTAAGTTAGCTAACGTGATATGTTGGCTACCAATATATATTGGAATTGAGGTTTAAGGTTTTGCTGAGCCGCATAGAAATAAAAGAGCCAAGTAGATAAGCTTTTAGGATTCGTAAAAAGTTTTGGTTAGATTAAAAATTGGTTGGTGACAAGTCATGTTAACTGTGTGTAATTCTGATTAAACATATCTTGTAAGATTGTATAAGTGATTCTTAATAAAAAAGAAGAAGTTCTTTTCAATATTGGTTGCATCGTATTTTTTATAAATTACATGAACCATATTACAAAATATGAAAATCAAAAGAAAAAGAATTACAAAGTACTCTTAGACACATTTTGAGTGATGGGATAAATGGTTTTGGGGTTTTTTAAATATTGCTTTAAGCCACTTGTGTTTTAATGAGGTGAAGATATATGTGTGATCACTAAATCCACAAAAAAAAACCATGTTATTGAGGTTGCAACAAGATTAAGCATTTGCCAAATATTTAATGGGTAAATGTGACGTAGGTATAGGTGATTGACTTCATTTAATCTCTTTCGAAGCTATAGATCAATGAAGAAAAATAGACCAATGACATAGGGTTATGTCTGCAAAACTGATTTCCAGAAATACCAGTATGGCTTTTAAACTTGAAAAATCCGAACAAAATTTGTGTATACTCCTTCATAGCCAAATCAATCGAACCACATACATATATGTTAACCATGACCCTATAATCTGAATTTTAAGCCATAATCTGCTATATCAATACAATAAAATTAGAATGTGTTGCTCTCCTTTTCTGACATATCAGCCTCAACTTTAAAGCTGGTGTTGACACATCAATTAAAACAGTTAACCAATCAAAATATAAAAATTAATACAACTCATCATGTACTGCCAATAGAAACTGAATTATGTTCCACGTCGTACTATGTCTCTCACATATTTTTGTTTACAAGCCTGCTATTTTAATTAAAACATACATGTTCAGCCCAGCCCACAAAGAAGCAATATTAACGTATATTTTTTCAAGTTCGTATATCTTTTAAAATAATTATAAGAAAAAGACATAATAAACCTAAATAAAAAAGTTCCCCCCTTCTAGCAGATGCTTCTTTCTATTTTTTTTCGATTCGAATTCCATCGAGTTAAGCAAAAGCCAAGAATGTTGATCATGTGGAAAAGAAAATGTGCTGCCATCTCCGAATGTAAGACTTTTTAATGAGTTTTTTTTCTTCTGATTTATCTTTGTGTTTGTGGTTTTGGGTAGAATAGAAATTTTGAGTTTTCTCGATTGAGGTGTTGATTAGTTCTCCCGCAAACGCTGCGTTTGTATAAATAAAGTGATTGAAGATTATGAAAAAGTCTGCAACTTTATAATGTGAACATTGTCCAAATTGGCATGGCACTATAAGATTTAGCTCAATGGTGTTTGCTTTAGATCTATTACTGAGTTATTTTATGAACTAAACTGCAGTTTGATATCGAATTGCATATATGAGCTTATATTCATGGCATAGTTGCTTTTGATTTGCTTTATCTGGAATTAAGTTTTTGGAAGGTTTGTTTTTGAGATTGCAGTTTAAAAATGCTAAACCAATGTAATAAATTATGTTTGATAATAATATTTTTAACCATAAGAAAAACACTTAAATTTGTATAAACTACAAAAAGTACATCACAAATTATATTAATAATATATCTCCCACAAAAAGTAATGAAATTAAAACAGAACATACATTAGGATTAGTTAGGCTATTTATACAATTAAGTATTAAGTCTATTCGATATAAATGTAAATATTTATAAGTCATCTTAAATTTGATATTTCTCTATTTTTATTTTATTAATGCAGTTTCTATCTTATCATTGTAAAAGCCATATTTTTTACAGTTAATCCAATTTTTTAATTATATTTTCAATAATTCGATATATCTAAAAATAATTATAAAAAGTATCTCGCGGCGTAGCGCAGGTCTAACCTAGTATTATTAATAAAGAAGTATTTTGGCTAAAAAACTGACGTGTCAACATTATAGAGTTCCAGAGCCAATTTGAATTTTAACCCTTAGCTTGCCACATTATTTACATTAATTTTCCATCAAGATGACTCAATCTCCTAGATTTTTATTAAATTATGCAAATCACAAAATCAGTTTAATTTAAGTCCTATTAGTATCCTCTATTTAAAGTAAAAACCCTTGATATCCTTTTACCTTATAAATAGTTAAATACTACTGTCCCAAAAAAGCGTGAGTTGAAATACTCCAATTATTTAGATTTATCTTTTTTATAATTATTTATTCGTATTATTCAATTAATAACATTTTCCTCTGTCCGATGAATATATATATCATAAATTATATATAAAAAATATTTTAATTGGTTATTGTTATCAGTTTATCACACATGACACATATTGTTTTTTGTTACGTGTGTAGTTACTTTTTATATTTAAATATATATTTTGACAGGGTCTTTTATTTTTTTTAAAGGATACATTGAATTCTCACTCAAAGAGCATATATATATATATGATAGAGGCTTTTCCTTTTAGCAGTTTCCCATTGACAATTACTTTTGGGGTGGCGTTTTACAAAATATAGTAATTATATTGTTAAATCAGGGTATGATACGGTATGGTTGGGTATTCTTACTTCTTTTCAAGCTTTAGGTTTGGCAGGTTCACTGTCCACCAAAACTAAAACATTTCCTGTGGCAAGTTTTGATGATTTGTATTTTGGTTTCAGCTAATTTGAGCAGGCAGGATATTGAATGTGATGTTGGGTGTATGAGGTGTGGGGTGGATGTAGAGACTATTAACCATGCTATTTTTGTGTGTCCACCAGCCCGTCAGGTCTGGGCTTTGGCCCATGTCCCTGTGTGACCTCTTCACTTTCCGACGAAATCTATTTATGCTAATGTAGATCACTTCTTGGGGTTTACGAATCCGGGTTCTCAGACAGAGATTTTCCCTTTGTATATTTGGAAAGCGCGAAATGCTCGTGTGTTTGAGAATCAGACTGAACGATCGATGATATTGTGCGAGTGGCGCAAGGGGAAGCGTCTTCCTGGCAGCAAGCTCAGGTGGAAGATGAGGTTGAGGGGGTTCCCTCCTCCCCTGTGGTTCTTCCTCTTCACTTACGAGGGAGTATTCCTCCCATCCCTTCGGTTTATTCTGGTTATCAGTGTTTTGTTGATGGCTCCTAAAAAGAGACTGATGCTTTTGCAGGTGCAGGATGGTTTTGCACTTCTTTACAAGGATTGTCACCGTGATTCGGAGCTACCAGTTACCGGCGCAGTCTATCTCCGTTACATGCAGAAGTTGAAGCCTTCGTTTGGCGATTCGGTGTATGATTGGACACGACTTCTGGGATATGGCTTTCTCTACAAACAGTTCGGACTTGGTGAAATTGGTGTTTTCCCTTCACGACTGGCCGGCCTTTACAACTTATTTAGATGGAATTAAGACAGATCTAGAGGAGTTTTCTTCTTTTTCTTTATTTCATGTTTTTCGTAATACAAATGTAAAATCGGATTATTTGGCACGCCATGCGAGCTTATCTCTCCATCATGTATATATATGTTGTTACAAGGTAATATTGTTAACGTAACCGACTGTAAAAACAATATTAGTCTCTGCGTTGCGCGGGCCTACTACCTAATTACTTACAACACTACTGCTATCAACAAAAAAATCTTATGGCAATGATCCGGATAGGCATAATTAAAAGTTATAGACTGGACCATAGAATCCATTTCATTGTGGTGCAATCGTACAAGTATCTTTAATAACGGTAACGTGTCCTTGATTTTTTTACACATTCAAAAATTCATTCGTGAATTGATTTATTAATAATGTTACGTTATTTGTGAGAAACAGATAATTTCAAATCTATTTTTCACGGAATTGATAATTTATTTGGACGTACTCTATTGCTTATCTACAGTTCTATCTGTTTTCTCTATGAAATAATTAAGAATACAATGACTTGCCAGATCAAGCTCCTTACAGAAAATAATATTAATTTTGTAAAGAAAGTGCATAACCAAGACATGCTCCTAAACTACTAATTTGCATAGACTTCCAAAATTCTATTTGATGCTTTTTTTGGATTTGATTAATCAAGTTGGTACAATTAATTTTATCACAAATACTCAGTGAAACAATCCTCCCATCTTCTGAGTTATGCACATAATCAATAAAATCTTCGCATGCATCAAACAACAATCAAAAATAAAATCTGGAAAGAAAAAGGTATTCAGCCACCTGCTGAGTGTTGGTGTTGACCGATACCAGAGAGTGTCGAACAACACTTGTCACCTGGTGTTGACCGAGACCCCACCTCAACAATCCGAAAATCCTAGCTGGTGTCGACCGACACCTCCACATAGTATCGACGGACACTCGTCAAAGCCCTCGCATCGTCACGCCTTGATGTCAAACGACACCGACCCCTCAAAGCTTAATGTATGATTTCCGCCTTCCACCGTCTCCAATGCGACCAAGACTTTTGATAACAGGATTTTCACTTGGAGTATCAATTCCCTATGCAGTTGTAGTAGAAAGGGTTATCAATCCAATGGTTGGTAAGTTAGCAAATAGAATGCAATCAGAACTATGAAAGTCAAGCCAAGTGATAAAAGGGATTTTTACTAACAACCTAGTATGAACAGAAATAAAAAGAAGAAAACAAAGAATTACTTGACCGAGGTACACGATGCAAGCAATAGAGTATCAGATCGAGTAGGCGATCGGGTAACAGGAAAATAAGAACACGATGATGAACAACTCGAGGCACTACACGAAGCTGATGATCGAGTACCAGTTCGGCTAGAGGGTCGAGTTAAAGATAAAAGCTTAAACAGAAAAAATACAAAAGCTCCTAAGGATGGGGTAATCGATTCATAAGTGTTCCTAATCAACTTAGAATGTTTTATAGGCCTCAAGCAATCTATTCCCCAGACAATGGATTTCTAATCCTTGCTAATCCATTCTCGTGGTAGAAACAATCAAACTTAACTACTTCCTTACCCAAATCACGTTGGAGAAACATACTCAAGCAGGCATTAAAATCCAATTCATCTTTGTCGATAAATTCCTTACACATCTAATCTCTTAGGCTAAGTGAGTAAATCTTTGGCATTAGTTGATTCAAGCATTCCATGGAACACCTCTGGGTGCTGGATTGCCCAAGATCTAATCCCAACCTCTCGGTCTGGAACAAGTATTAAGGTCATTAATCCGAAAGGGAAATTTCAAATAAACAAACAAGCTAAAACATCTTAATCGATTAAGAACACTCACTAACCTATCCCATCCCTAGAAACTTTAGTTCACTACTCAGATCTCATCACAAACGACACAGAAAACGAGATAAACAGAAATTGCATTAAAAAGTAATGAGTACAAATCGAAAGCAGTAATGAACAAAAACGTAGAATTGTAAACTTGGAAAAAAAGGAAAAATACTAAAAACAAATTCAAGGTGTTTAGATCGGCTAAAAATCGCCTCTATAGCTCTTGCTCTCTCTCTAGGGGTCGTGTGTGGCATGTTCTTTTTGAGAAAAATAGGAAAGGGTTCATATATGGAAACTCTTTGACATAGCTGCACAGCACCATCCGAAGGCCTACACGAGGCTAGGGTCGGGCACCTCCTCGGGTAGTTCTTAGGGTAGTTCTTCTTGCAGTTAGATCCGCTTGATCGGGTTAAGGTTATGGGCTGTTCTTCTTGCACGATCACACCATCAGGTGAATGCTCGGGTTTCATCTCATTCCTACTCTTTTTAGGCAACAATGCAACAATGCAACACCCTAAATAACCTAAATGCAAATATCTAAGGTTAAAGACCTAAAAATGCTAAGGTTATGCTATATACAATGCAAAACATGACTAAAAAGATGCCTAAAAATATGTAAAATAAAGAGACATCAACTATACCAGATGCCATCACAAGCCATAAGAACGACTAATCGCACAAAAATAAGCAAGGTAAAAAATCAAACAAGTCACAAAATCAAAGAAACAAAGATCTTAGTATAGATAAGGCAGGGTAATGCACTCACCTTTGCAAACAGAGAGATTGACACCACAAACGTTTAGTAAGCTCCCCTTACGTCCTTAGCCTTAGATCTCCAGCCACAAGTACAAATCTCCAATAAACAGGCACAAACTCCACAGGAAACTCACAGAAAATTTTCTGGAACTTTTTTCTCTTTTGCCCAAGGTAAAAGCGACTAAACACGGCGAATAGCGTGGAAATAAACCTTTTATACTCGACCTCTAGGGTTTCCAAAACACAAAATGCAACAAATGTGCGTTCAATTTAAGTCGGTCCGCTATGGAAAACGTTGGTATCGACCGACACCAACTTGGTGTTGATTAAAACCCAATACAAAATCCCAAAAATGAAACAGGGGTGTTATAGTTACCATCATTTCAAAATTCAATAACAGTTCATATTTAAATGTTACAATTATAGATAAATTCATGTATATTGAATATTTAGTCAAACTTTAATATATATATATATATATAAATTTACCTTTTACTCACTCCTGGTGCACCCACGTCAGCATTTCCTTTTAAATATTTTGGGTTTTTTGGAATGTACTTAGCCCAAAGTTTTGCAAAGATAATTCAGGCCTAGCTGTTTTTCTATCTTATTGATTAAACTTATAAATGTCTCTCCTCTGCGCTGTCGGCAACGTTCCATCTCCACCGGTTGCTCTTCTCCTTAACTCACGATCCATTCCGTTTCACCATCTGATGCGAATTGAAGTCTTCCAGTCCTCTACACTTTCATTTATCCTTCCATGTCTTCCATCACAATTGCTTCGGTTTCGTTTGTAACTGTTAATTATGTTCTTCCATCTTCTCTAATTTAATGGAGAGTCCACTACTTCTTCCCTAAATGTCGTAATTCCTTCTGTTATATAAACCAATCTCTTGCCAGATTCCAACTTAGGGTTTCCTCCATGTTGATTTATATCAGTTCCACCATCTTCACAAAGAGGATCTCTAAGTCTCTGTCCGTAATCTCATCTTCTTCTGCTTATCTCAGATTTTAGGGGTTTTGCAACGTTTGTGTTGATTCACTTCTCTTCTCGCTGTATGAATCTGTAATGATATGGGTTTTGTTTGTTAATTCAAGTATTAGGTGATTCGATTTAAACAAGTTTTTGAATAAGCAACGGATCTTGTTACAGGAGCAGCTCTCTAAGAATTGAGCTTGAGAATGATGTTGATGAAGCAGAGCATGCTCTGCAATGGGGTGGGATCTAGAGATTTCCCACTTTTAAACGTCTGCGGTTTTCTCTGGTGGAAAACCATGGCGAGGCTGCAGAGAAAGGGAAAAAGGTTGTTGATGTCACCAAGCCTAAAGCCATGGAACGTCATCTGATGATTGAGAAACTCATCAAACACATTGAGAATGATAATCTCAAGCTACTCTACAAAATCAGAAGAAGGATGGACAGGTGATATGTATATGATTGTGAACCTGCTTCTTGAAAGTATGAGACTTGAGCTTAAAAAACCTGCAGGGTCGGTGTGGAGTTCCTGAGCACAGAGGTGAGGTATGAGCATTTAGGCGTGGAAGTAGAATGTGAGGTTCGTTGAAGGGAAGGCACTTCGTCTTTATGGAACTCTTTGAAGCATGTTTTCTTAGTGAGTATACTGAAGAATGTTATGTGGAGTTTAACTTTTGTAGTGGCTGGGGTTGAATTAAATTCTAATCTTTTTTCTTCAGGACTTGATTAGCTACTTAATTATGTCTTGTATGGAATCTTCATATCCTCGGGCTTGATATTTTTGCAGAAATATTGTTTGGAAATGCAATGAGAAGAGGCATATCCGGTGGGCAAGAGAAGTGTCTTACCACAGGTTAGTTAGTTCACAGCCAAGAGTTCTCTATCTGATTCACCTTGTTCTTAGGATATGAATGAACTCAGTTTTTTGGGTGATTGGAGTTTGTATGTATAGATCTTTTACCAATCTGTCTTAATTTTAGTTTCCCACGAATTTGTGATCTCTATTTAGTTTATTGCAGGTTTCTCAGTCCTAGTAAAGCTTTACCTTCTTTGATTATGTTCCAATTTGTTCTCTTTCATTACCACTTCTTATCCATTGGTCTGTTTATTCTTTTTCTGCTTTGTTAGTTGAGAGTGGAAAGTTCCTTCTATCTGTAAAACGCATAAGAAGAACTACTTACACCAAGTATGTGATCTCTGTGGCAAATACCATTTTGAGATCAAGCAATATCTACATTGGCAAACTCAGGTAAAACACTTTGCCAGAGTTATAAAACATTTTTATTAGTGAAAAGTTTCCAGCTTATGCATAAGTATCACTTTCTCTGTTTCAGGTCTAATTTTCTTGGAACAAAATTCATAACTTACGATACGAGTTATGGTTACGGCACCATCACCGTAACATGTGAGTGATTTCTGACTTCTTCTTTTTGTTACTTGAGTTTTGATAATTGAATAAAAATTGTTCACTTCAAAGGTTTGATACGTATATGCATTGATGTTGTGGACAAAGTTATTTTCCTTGTAGTGATACTGTGGACACCTGCAAGTTCAGTCTTAATTAGATATCTTCTGCAGAACCATCCTTAACTTCTGTTTTTTACTTTGTTTTGCAGAAGCTACAAAAATGTCTTGAAAGAACTAAGGCATTCAACCTCAAGCATGGATGATGAAGTGATCTTTGAGCAAGAACCCAAAAGAGAGAGGTGAAGAAATTAGAAACAAGAGTAGTTGATGTTTTTGTATATAAGATTTGGTTTGGATTAGTCTTTTGTAAGACAATATGTTTTTAATGTATTTTATGAAATAACATATATATATATATATATATATATATATTGTTTGACCAAATTTAATTTATATAAAAATATATTAAATACAGAATGCAAAAACGTATCAAATTTAATTATAATGTAAATATTGTGTTATGATAATATATATTATAGCAACAATATATAGCTACTATTAATTATAATATGACAAATAAAAAATGCTAATAATAATATTAAAATAGCAATAATATGGTGCTATTATAGAGAGTCAATTAATAGCATAGAGAAAAAATGCTATTGTATGTGTCCCCTCTAAGATAGCACCGGCAAAGATAACATTTACAAAATCGTTATCAAAACGATATAATAGCGTTTTTCGTGTGCTAAGAATACGCATATTTCTTGTAGTGACACTTACCCATTAACACTTGAAAGGCCCATATCAAACCCAAATTTGTTAGATGCTCTAACAACAACCGTATCTCCTATCCACCGTCTTCGTATGTGCGACTTTCAAGGTATCTATTTCCTGCTTCGTTCTATGTTCCTCGCGTTTCACATTCTCACGTTGCAATGGAAGGATCTCTCAAGGGAAGGAACCAAAACTACAAATTTCATAAGAACGTACTGGAGCTTCTTCTTCTTCTAATTCTCTATGGAAACGGCAAACAAGACTAATCCCCATGACCTAAGTCGACTTTCCGCTTAAATAACCCGGTTTTAGGGTTCCACTTAAATCAAACCACTCCTATTCGACGATTCAAAACAAACTGGTCGGGCCAAAAATTGATGGTGTTGATCGACACTCACTTTGGTGTCGATCGACACTCCCCCCAAAATCTCTCAATTTGGTTCGCAGATGTTACACCTTTTCTCCTTTGGTTTGCACCACTCAACCTTCGCGTCCATTTTGCGTATTATTTGATTTTCTCTCTTTGGTTCCTTGTTCCCTTCTCCTTCTAACTCATTGGTTCCTTGTTCTCTTCTGCTTCTAACTCGTTGGTTTTTCTTTCTTAGAGTTTCTAACACTTCCGATCATTGAAATCTCACAGCTAACGAACCTTAGGTTCAGTTAGTGGGGGTGAATTGTGACACCCCGGTTTCAGGGACATGCAGTGAGGTTTAAAAGAATTGATTTGGTCAAGTATGTCACCAAAGTGCACTTATCTTTTCGGTCAAGGGTCCTGAGAGAACTCCAAAATTAAGCTTGCTTATGCGTGAGTAGTTTCAGGATGGGTGACTTTCCAGGAAGTGATTGTTGAAACTGTGCGAGTGAGGAAAAATCATAGGAAAAGATTATGTGGTGTTGTAGGGATGGTAAACAGGTCTTTAGACTCTCTCAAACGTAGCATACCGACCATCAGATATGGGTGGACCCACAGAAGCTGACAAATATTTGTAACTTAAATATCAATCCTATATATGTGTTTATTGTAATACTAGACATACATAATTGATAAAAATAAATAAAGATGTAGTTTATATAAATGTTAAACATTAATCCATATATTATAAATCACCAAAAATAACAATGCAACATCTCTTCGGGGGTAGAACACGAAAAGGACTAAAAAAAAAAAAAACAATTCTCTCTCGACCCAAGTTCGCCCTAGCCGCCAGAATAATCAATCTCTCCGCTTGCCCTCTCCGGTGACCGGCGCTCTTCGCCGTAACTGTGAGGGGGTCCCCGATGGTCTTCTGTTGTTTGTTTTTGCTTCGTTTTGTGTTGTATCGGTTAGATCTGGTGGTTTGACGATGTTGTTAGTATGCTCAAAAAGGAGAGGGTCTTCACGGTGAGGCTTGCTCGGTGGTCTTTTTGAGCGCTGTTCTTCCTCCCCCAGCGGTTCCAAGAGCAGTCTCCTTTGTCTTCGTTAGATCCGGTGTTGTCCGGGTCTGTAAGGTGATGTTTCTCGCTTGTGGCCATGGGTTCTTGTTATCTCCGGTCTGAGTAAGCTATCCTTGTCCTTCCCCTGCATCTTTTAGCTACGGTTTAGGTGTTTAGTGTGGTTTGAGGTTTGTTGGACCTTCGTTTGGGGAGCCTTATTGGTTGATTCAGGTCCTGACTTGTGTTTGGTTTGAGGAAGCGGTCAGAACAGCCATTTCTGTGAAGGATTCTGATTACAAGTAATGATGATGATGCCAGATCTTAGATCAACGGTTGTTTGGAAGAATAATTGCCATTGTGGTTTGCTTGTTCCTGTCTCAGATTTTGTTGCTGGTCTTGTGCGTATCTTTGCTTTTAAGCCGCAGGTGTGGCATGGCTGAAGATCCGTTCAGCTATTGCCTCTCTCCCAGTCCATATCTCTTTGTTTCAGCCTATGGCGATCGGTTCCTTTCTTAGCAGAAGTTTCGTGTCTAATTGTTGGGATGATGGTAGTCCTCATAGATTCCAGTCTTGCTTTTACTTGGTGTTCATGTGGTGTGTTAACTTCTTGGTCAGGCGTCGTTCTTGTTCTTGAGTTTGATGCTTCTTGAGAAGTTTTTCCTTGCTCCTTGTACTTGCTTTCATGATCTGTTTAGATATGATCGCCTTTTGAAGGATTCTAGCTAGACGTAATGGGACGCATCAGTCGTCGTCGTCGCATTTGGGAGTGTGTTTGAGTCTCTATGATCTCCTATGAGTGCTCTTTGCTTGCCGGATTATGATGTCCTTGGTTCTCGAGAGATTGGCTCTCATCATGATAGGAGGAGGTAGTTGTTATTACGGGTTGGCCGTGGGCAGCCGTGATAAATCACATGCGCAAGTGGTTCAAAAGAAGAAGTCTCTCTGTTATCTTGGTTCCGGCCAGCCGTGATAAATCACATGCGCAAGTGGTTCAAAAGAAGAAGTCTCTCTGTTATCTTGGTTCTATCACCTTTAAGGTGCTTGCCTAGTTACCTCTGCTTGTAGTCTAAGGAGTCGTCCTTTTTCGATTGGTTTCAATATTACCTGTTTGTATTTCTAGTTCAGTGTGTTTGTCTCCCTTTGATAGGGCATAGTTTCCTGGAAATGTTCTTTTTCTCCGGCTTTGAGTTTGGGGATTTTCATTTGTCCGCCAGTTTTAGTTTCCCTCTTTTGGGCATATGTAATCCAACCTTGGTTCCAAAACAAGTTTTAATAAAATTCTAAATGACAAAAAAAAAACAATGCAACATCTTGACGTTCTTTCTAGAATTTAAGTTTGATTGTGATGTATGTTTTTTTTTTGTATACGTGTTTTGTACTCTTATTTGCGGATTTAGTGAATATAGCACATATGATATTATGTAATAGCACTTTAGCCTAATATCACAAGACCATGTCATTGTACTCCTTAAAAATAAAAATAGATGCCTAAAACAAGCTTTATTATTGTGTGGCAATCGAGTCCTCTCGCTTTTGTGTATTTGTCACAATTTATTTTCCTTCCACTCAAATAAAAGGCGAAGAGACAACAAATTCTACTTCCAAACATGTATGATTGTTTTTTTTTTTTTTTGGTAAGATGTATGATTGTTTCTTTAGAAGTATTAACTTTTTTATAAAATCGTGATTGGACTATAAATTTGCTGGTAGTAAGCATTCACCATTAAACTATATCTTTATTATTTGCATCAAATAAAGTAAAATTGTTCCCAAGATTATTATAATTGTTGTTATTTTGAAGACAACATCTTCAAAATAAAATATAACAATAGTGTTGTCATACTTAGCAACCACGTACTTTATTATTTTAATCAAATTAAATAAAGTTACCACAAATATTATTATTATATTATTTTTATTATTTTGAGTTTAGAGCATTGATATACATTTAATTTTGTTGGAGAGTAAAGTTGAAACAAAAATATTCTTTACAGGGTTCTTTTGAACAAAACCTTTTTATTTTGGTATTTAACTAGTCAAGTAAGATTTATCTCTTTTGTCTTCAAAACCGACAACAAATTCTTTTTTGTTAAATGAAAGTTTTGTCTGCCCATACCATCACCCCAAATCACATGCACCACCAATGCGGCATGGAGGAATAATTGTTTGGTAGTATTCGACTGGATCTTCGAAAAAGCAGGCACCCAATCTCATCAAGGATCAGCTATAGCTTTAAACATCTTATTCCCCCTTCAATGGCTGAAGCATCGGCCTTGCTCCACGCCATCCTCCACTCCTTAGTTTTGATAAAATTAAATTTACTTACATCCCTAGAACTCTCTATCATGCAGAGGATATGTTGTGAAAGAGACTCTGTGTAACGCTTTGACCACCATCTTTCTTAGTGAGTCCATCCATTTCTGACGATGGCTTTGATCATCCGGAAATCTTTTAAAGACTTGTTTACCAGTCCCTAAAAATCACCACATGATTTTTTCATGTATTTTATCATTACTTGCATCATTTCGACAATCATTTTCCAGAAGGTCTTTTATCCTGAAATTACTCCAGCATACACATGCTTAACTTTGTAGTTCTCTCAGAACCGTTGACCAAAAAGATAAACACCTTTTGATGATATAAATTGCCAAATTTTCTAAACGTCTCCGTATATCCCTAAAATCGGAATGTCACAGTAACGCTTCATCGTTCTAAATTAATGAAACCGATTCTTTGTGAAAAAAAAAAAAAACTTTTTCAGTTTTGCTCAATTCATCTCTTTGGTCAGTTAAATTTAATAATAATTTTTTTTGGTTTGATGGAGCTAGCTGATTTTAATTTAAACACTTTGATATGCATATATAAACAATGATTATATATCTTATTCCTTTCGAGACCGTTTACTAAAGCTTTGGTTAATCAAAGAGATAAGTTAATCAAAATATTGATTCATGGTTTCAAGGTTTTTTGTAGCCTATATTGCAAACAATATGTAGCCTAGCTATATGTCTGTATCTAGTCGACAAGTGGCACCTTCTTTTTTGGAGTATATTTTTTTTAGTTTTTTTTCTCTTTTTTGTTAGTAAAAATATTCTTTTTTTTTTCTCTGGTGAAACAAGATTACATATTTTTTTAGTTATGCTTTTATCACCACTTTTCTGTTTTAATGATTTTTTTACTTAATATATTTTATTTTGAGTCATATTTTATTTAAATCTAGATGACTTGAGTAATTTTATTAGAAGATTTATTTTAATGTCAATGCATATTCAATTTTATTATTATACTACTACTAAAAAGAGATGATGTCTTTTACTAGCTATAGAAGAAGTTCACAAAATTGTAGTTAGTCTTATGATTCTATATCATATTTGGGAAATTGGCAAGAGTAACTAAGAAAAAAACAAAATTTAATAACTAACTATTCTAACCATATACCTAATATCTTCTCTATACAATATACAATATATACTATATTAACCTTACTATACCCCTCTCTACAAGTACCATATCCATCCCTAACACCACCAACCACACCCCCATCTACTTCCTAAGAACCACCACCTACCATCATCATACCACTTCAAGCCATCGGACCACCACCAGAAAACCATCAGACCATCGCCGGACTACCGCTGCAAACCGCAGGACCACTGCTGGAAACCGCTGGAGTATCGCCGGAAACCGCCGGATAACTACCGGAGTACTGCCGGACACCACTGGACCACCGTCTACCCCTATCCACCACTACCTTTTAAACCATAAAACCCAAAATTATAATTTACCCTAACTTTGATACTAATTTTCTAATTTTTTCGAATAGATGATTGTACTATTTGTTAGTTTTTTTTCCGGTATTCAGCAAATTCACCCATCATATTTTTAGTACAAGACTCCAAAAAAAAATCAATATATGAACTTCGTTTTTGTTATTTTCTTATCAAAACTTCTATGAAATTTATATATAAACTCTAAATATCATTGATCTATCTTACTGCTACATTATATCAAATTTATCATGGTAGACATATTGTATAAACCATCTTGTTTAATCAAATTCTTTTTCTTCATAACGTTTTTTATTACTGTTTTCGATAATCTTTCCACAAAAATATAGGTGATTTAAGCCTAACAAGTTTGAATTTAGTCTTAGGTTAAGCTCAAAGGGCATGCTTATACTACTTCGACAAATATAGCCATTGAACGCTGTATTTCCAATTTTTTCTACCTTTTTTTGTTCGAGTGAATTTTAGCGCCCACTTTCTCTATCGTAAAATCGTTCTGTAAAATATTTTATGATCTATCAGAAGGTTGAAACTCTTGAGCACTAGTCTGTAATTTTGAGGGTTTTCCATTAAAAAATCTCAAAGTTGCTATATTTTCATCTTTATTTTCTATTTACATAAAATACAAATTAGTTATGATATTTGAAATATGCTATAGAATCCTTATACGTACATTCTAAACGTTTTTACAATCACATACTTCAGATGTTTATTAATTTAAATAGATTTGGATTCTTCCTTGTGAAGGGTTCGATTTGATATATACAGTTTACAAATTTGCCGGATAATAATAACGGGTTATAACGTACTATTTCTGATTTTACAAAATTGACCTATATATTCGAAGATAGAAGAAAAATTACGAAAAATAGCAACTTTGAGGTTTTTATCTGCAGAACAACGCTAGTTCTGACCATTGGGGCAAACTTAACTCTACATTGTACACGAGACTCGCTAGCTCCATTGGTTGACGACCATAATTAATCATCAGTCCGTTTGTTATGAACAGTACATCCTAAAACATCAATGTGATAAATTATTTGCGATCTTGAGCCCAATTCGCTATTTTGTGAGTTTCGAAGTAATTCAAGAAAATTTACCAAAGGTAGATATCAACTCTTCAAGAATCGGCGACTGTTTAAGAGATTATTAATCCTCTATAAAAGATAACATAATTCCAAAATTTTAATCAAGTGAAAATGAAATCAAAGTAGCGAATAATTTCAATACACTTAAATATTGGAAAAAGCTTAAAAATACCTTATCTATTTTTTATTTGGAAGTTTAATACCTTGTCTTTTTTGGTTGGAAGAAAAATACCTCATTTAATTGAAACGTGTGATTTAATACTCAAATTAATAAATTTTGTTAGTTTCATACTTACGATTTTTTGACAAAAATAAAATTCTGTTTTTACCCTGACTACGTCAATTAATAATTAATTTTAAATGCCATGGTATTAATTTACGGACAATTCTTGGGTTCACCCCCACTTAATTAAGGAAACAAATTATTAATTAAAAAAACAAAATATGTATATCATTCAATTTTAAAGTTATTAATTCTAAACATTATATTATAGTTTTAATTATAATATGTAAATCTAAATTACTTTTTTATAAACCCAAACCGACATATAATTTTGTTTAATTGTGTAATTTAAACCCTAATCATTCTTTTATAAACCCAAATTGAAATACAATTTTGTTTAATTGTAAAATCTAAACCCTAACTACTCTTTCATAAACCCAAACCGACATATAATTTTCTTTAATTTTAAAATCTAAACCCTAACAACTCTTTTATAATTCCAAACCGACATATAAATTTGTTTGATTGTAAAATCTAAACCCTAACCACTCATTTGTAAACCCAAACCGACATATAATTTTGTTAGGGTTTACAAATGAGTGGTTAGGGTTTAGATTTTACAATCAAACAAATTTATATGTCGGTTTGGGTTTATAAAAGAGTGGTTAGAGTTTAGATTTTAGAATTAAAAAAAATTGTATTTCAATTTGGGTTTATAAAAAAATGATTAGGGTTTAAATTACACAATTAAAAAAAATTATATGTCGGTTTAGTTTTATAAAAAAGTAATTTAGATTTACATATTATAATTAAAACTATAATATAATGTTTAGAATTAATAACTTTAAAATTGAATGATATACATATTTTGTTTTTTTAATTAATAATTTGTTTTTTTAATTAAGTAGGGGTGAATCCAAGAATTGTCCATAAATTAATACCATGTCATTTAAAATTAATTATTAATTGACATAGTAAGGGTAAAAATGGAGTTTTATTTTTATCAAAAAATCGTAAGTATGAAACTAACAAAATTTATTAATTTGAGTATTAAATCTCATGTTTCAATTAAATGAGGTATTTTTCTTTTAACCAAAAAAGACAAGGTATTAAACTTAAAAAAAAAACAGATGATGTATTTTTAAGCTTTTTTTCCCAAATATTAAGAAGGACTATATTGTGGACGCATTATCTTTGGTTTTACTATATCACATAGTTTATAGTTTAGAAGTAAGTGAGATGACGCTAGATGGTGGCACATGGCTTACCAACTCTCTATACCTTGGACAATGTACACAAGTTCAAAGCTCAAGGCTTTTGGCCTTTGAATTCTCCAAGAGAATCAATTTCAGATGCTCAAATTATTCTGGTTTTTTATTTGTTGGATATATTACACACATGTACTTATTTTGATAAGTAAATTAATGGGCAATTTAAAGTCTATATATACTTTAAGAGTACTACAATGAAAGGTAAATTGTCCAAAAGTTATTTAGGCCATCTCATTATAATATAATATTCTCATGGGGAACAAATAGCACTCTAAGGTTTATATAACAAAAGTTTGAATGTGGATTGATTATCCTGATCATAACAAATTTTATTTAAAAAGTTCACAAGTTAGATGCATTTTATTTATTTATTCAGAAACTATGCATAGTAGTACTTCATGAGAGTAAAACTATTCGAAATTATATAATTAGTCGGTAACTCCGTAATATTGGAGAATCGGGAGTAGTGAGTGCAGGTTGGAGCTGTTGCTCCTCAAATCTCGAAGCAAAACAAACAATGGACTGGTTTCTGGTTTTGTGTTTGCATTAATATAATCAATCCTGCATTTACCTAGAGCGGTTTTACTACTAATAGCCGGGCGGTATTACTATTAATAGCCTTTCCATTTTGATGTTATTCCTAAATATAGATACAGAGCCTTTTCTGATTAAGAATCCATACCCTAGTACGTACTTAAGTTCTTACATCAACCCACTTATAGGGTTTTTTCTTTCTTTTTTAGGGTTTCATCTATCTAATATTATTTGAGAGTACTTGGAAATGAATCTTGAGAAGAAAAGAGAAGAAGAGTACTGCTTAATGAGTTTGGCTTCAATTTTGTTGAAGAGACCTTTTTCATGGCTCTCTCTCCTCGCCCCTCCGCTTCTTCACATCCTTGGACTTCGTTTCTTGCATCTCATCATTACTTGTGCTGCTTTGTTTTTCTCCTCTTTCTTCTTCCCAGTCTCACTTCCTCCTCCCCCATTCCAATCATCAAAACATAGTCAAGAACAACATAAAGATCGAGACTATGTTGTCACTGAAGATATAACACCAAAATCGGAGGAAAATCTCGAAACCACCAATGGTGAGGATGAAGACAACGGAATCCCGGATGATGAGAGCCTCATAGAGCTGTCTTTACCGAGTGGTCATTACGTTGGTCACCACTACACGAGTAATAAGAATCATCTCTATCTCCAAAACAATAAAGTCCAAGATTTCAGGCTTTTTGATCTATTCAACGATTTCATGGAAGAAGATAACCTCATTGAAATCGATATCTCCATTGGATCCATTAAGTATTCAAGGTTTGAGATAAAAGCTTGATCTATATACATTTAACATGACTTCAATGCTTTCTATACCTCTTTTTTTTCCCCATGCGGGATTTCGTTGTATCACATGAATCACTCCTGAGTGTAAATTAATATTTGATTTTTTTGCACTTCATTGTGCTCTCTGTTTTGTGTTATATATATATATGTTGATAATTTAATTTGGTTTATGATATATGCCTTTGTGATAATTATTAAATATACTATCTTTTGTTTTTTTCGAAGACGGAGTAATTAAGTTTGATTTAATTGGGACTAGTTCAATAATTTACGTGATACATGGTGGACCTTGCTGCCATACCCGGGTTGTTATTAGTATCTAATTTATAAAGAATTTTAAAAATTCCAACAAAATTATGATAAGTGAATTGAATGATTTTTAAGAATTGCTAGAGAATATTTTATAGTTTTGTTGTTTAGTTTTTTAAAATCTTGTAAAATGTTCCAAACAATCTCTGTATTTTTTAATTATTTTTATGATTTTATTTAGTGAAAAGTTTATAAAATCATAAACCAATAACATAATAATTGAATTCATTAACAATCATAAATTCTTTTGTTTTAACTGAATAATACAAAACTTTTATCGACTTTATAAAAGTCTGAATCTAATAACTCAAATTTGTTAAGATTTTAAATGACTTTTTACAAATCACAAACTTATAACACTAAAATTTAACAGAGTTTAACAAAATCTTGATCTAATAACAACTGATTCTACATAACATTTAAACATTTTAAAACTCTATGCAGATCTCGAACCAATAATTCCCATCTAAAATTTTAGATGGAAGTGTTATTAGTAATATCAATCGTGCCCTTAGAGAATCTAATAATTAGTTCTCTTACTATTTGACATATACTCTATATACATGAATATAAAACAACTACACACCCTCATACATATTTATCCATTTTTCTTCTTTTTATGTGTTTTTTTGTTTACTTGAGTATTTTTCCAACAAAACATCACCATCATCAAATAATCAAGATTTCTTGAGGTTTATTGATCGAAATAGGGGAATGGGAATCATTGATGGCAAAAACCATTGGCACATTCTTCTGGGTTTGATTCAGCTCTATTGGTTACAATTTACTTAGTAACCAATTTAAAGTGCTAACATATAGGCTAGGTGTGATAACTAAATTATCATTCTAAATAAATAAGTTAATATATATGGTACCAGTAATGAAATGATCCGACCCGTTTTTTTTTTGAAATAATAAATAATAAAAATATATAAATATAATATAGAAAATAAACTAAAACTAGTGGTTCCATACCCACTAGCCACCTAACCACAATCACAATCAACAGCGGAATTACAATACCAATATCCAATAAATATAAATAACCAATAATCAAAACATAACCAATCACCAGAAAGCATGGAATCAGCAACCTAGCAATGTTTCTAATGACCCAACTCTAGCAACCTAGCAATGCCAGACAACATCCAATCGAGTCCTAGAACATCCTCCTCTTCATTGCCTTGATTTTGCCTTTACCTGCACCACAAACACATATTGCAATGCATGAGTATTTTATAAACACTCAGTAGGCAATCCTCCCATCTACTGGGCTATACACACAAGCAATAGAGTCATCTCTAACCATCAACAACAATCAACAAAACAACAATAACAAACTAGGACTCTGCATCGACCGACACCACATGGGGATGAATCGACCGACACTGAAGCTGCATCGACCGATGCAAGTTACACATGCATCGACCGACACCCAATCTGCATCGTCCGACGCATGCTCGACATAACACGAAAACCCTAGAGTTTTACGCGCTGTCCTCGCACTTGCATCGACTGACGCAAGATATGCATTGACCGATGCAATATCGAGCATCGTGTTTTCCCTGAAGCTTCTTGCCGGATCTTCGTTCCTACAACCACAAACTCGATCCCAAGCCACAAGAAAGCTTTCTAAAGTCCAAAATAACGATCTAACAAGTCTAACAACATACAACAAGCAAATTAGAGAGTTCTCTAGCTTAGATAAGCCATGGTTCTGCACTTACCTTTGCCAAGACGATTTTGAACCTCAAACAAGCAATAAAACACTCCTAGCAAGCTTCTACAACGATCTAAGGCTCATATCTCACCAAAAAACGCCACAATCCACAGAAATCACCAAGAACACCAAGAACTCTTCTTTTTCACTTCTTTTCTCTCAAAAACGGCCCAAAGTCGACTAATGAGACAAAAGAATCGACTTAAGGGTTTTCCTATTCCCTTTGCCCAAAACGCAGCGTTTCACTTAAGTTAAAACGCAGAGAACTGAACCTGCATCGACCGATGCACCATCTGCATCGACCGATGCAACTCTCAAACCGGGATTTCGGTTCACGGATGTTACAATTCGCCCCCACCAATCTACATTCGTCCTCGAATCTCGAACAACCATCAGCCAAGGACTCACGTGCAACTGTCTCCACGGCCCGCACTCTACGACCGATCTACAGAAGGTCACCTCTAGGCGATAGACTCACGCTCCAGGCGTCATTTGCTCTCGACTTTTGGACTTTCCTTTACTCATAGGCCTAAACCCTTAGTTTTTATTGGCTTCTCATCAGACCTAAGTCTGCATGCCATATTATTGGCTCCTCATTGGGCCTAAGCCCACATGCCATAATATATAAGGAAAAATCCAAACTCATCTCTTGGGTTGCCACCCTACAGCGCGCCCCCGGATCGTCATCCGAAGTTGATATATCAACCATACGCCCAAGCCACAAAGTCTTAGTATATGGCAGTACTAGGGGAACCTAAGTCCCCCAAGAGTTGCGAGCAAACAATTCTAAACACGTCTGAGTCCTATCCCTAGCAAAGTTTCCTTCCCGTGGCTCGCGTAAAAACATCTCAATGTCCTACCAACCACATATCCCCTCACTGGAATACCTCATGACCACACAAGGATCATATACATGCCACAAGGGCCAAACAAATGTCCTAAACATGACCGCCACCAAGGCCAAACAATCTTTCCTAAATAGGACCGTCACAAAGACCAAACAATCTGTCCTAGCACTCTGGCTAAACAGTCCGCCTCAAAGGCCATCTGTCCCGAAGGACCATATGTCCCGAAGGACCGCCTAAACAGGCACTCTGGCTAAATAGCCCGCCACAAAGGCCACATATCTGGCTAAAAGCCTGCCACAAAGGCCACACATCTGGCTAAAAGCCTGCCACAAAGGCCACACAATGTCTAAAAAGACTGCCACACACGGCACAAATGACTCAAATGTCCGCCACAAAGGCCGCATAAGCCCCTCCAAGGCTCTCCACCACCAAAAATGAACAAATTCTAACTCACACAAACTTTCCATTTTTAGTACTTTAACCTTTTGGAAACTTCTATTTCAGGACACTCTCCTCCAAAAACCCGCCTCGCGGAAACTTTGTACCCTGAGCACCACCTCATCTTGTTACTGAGTCGCACAACCAACCACCCCAAGCGACCGAGTAACAAGAGAGATGGGCTGGAATACTCCATTCCCGCTCCAGCCACGGATTACAGATGGGACCAAGCAAGACAAGTTCAAGTCGCGGCTTGCTTCTCATACCACTTCTTAAACCTTGCCTTCATCTTCGCCTCAGGCTCCCAAGTCTGCTCCTCAACACCATCACAGTCCCACATGACTCTCATCAAAGGAATCTTCTTCTTCCGAAGTTCCTTGATCCTCCTCTCGAGAACCCTCACTGGTCTCGCCTCCAATGTCATGTTAGGCTGAAGATCCTCAGGAATCTTAGCCAACACCTGCTCTCCCTCACGGAGACACTTCCGCAACATAAAAATGTGGAACACCTTGTGGAACGCACGCATAACCTCAGGCAACTCTAGCCTATATGGTACCGGTCCCACCCGCTCAATCACTCTGAACGGACCCACGTACCTCGGACTCAACTTAGTCTCTGACAATGACCTGTTCGGACCCCGCAACATGGCCATCTTGAGATACACTCTGTCTCCTACCTAAAACTCAAGATCTCTCCTCCTCCTATCAGCATAACTCCTCTGCCTATCCTGAGCCTCCTTCATGTTCAGCTTGAGAACCCGAATCTTCTCTGAGGTCTCTTGAACAAAACTAGCACCAAACATGCTCCTCTCCCCCACCTGAGTCCAGCATAACGGTGTACGACATGGTCTCCCATACAAAGCCTCATAAGGAGCCATCTTAATACTCGCCTGATAACTGTTGTTGTAACAAAACTCTACGAGGTTCAGGTGATCTACCCAATGGCCACCTCAATATAACACACACATCCTCAGCAAATCCTCCAGCGTCTGGATCGTCCTCTCAGACTTTCCATCTGTTTGGGGATGATAAGCTGTACTCATATGCACCTTTGTGCCCATCTCTGTCTGAAATGCCTTCCAGAACACCGAAGTGAACTTAGAATCCCTGTCAGACACAATGCTCGCTGGCACCACATGCAACCTAACTATCTCTCTCACATACTTCTTAGCCAAGACCGCTGCTCCATAAGTCTTCTTAATGGCCAGAAAATGTGCTGAATTAGTCAACCGGTCCACAATGACCCAAATAGCATCAAATGTCCGTGACACTGGCAATCCTACCACGAAATCCATGGTGATCATATCCCACTTCTACTCAGGAATGGGTAAACTCTTCAGTAAACCGCCAGGAACCTGATGCTCAGCCTTCACTAGCTGACACACATCGCACCTTGAAACCCAACTAGCCACATCCTTCTTTATCCCGACCAAGTGATAGTACCTCGTGAGGTCACGGTACATCTTATTCGCTCCTGGATGAATAGAAAACTTGCTCTCATGAGCCTCTCTCAGAATCTCCTGCCTCAACTCCTCATCATTGGGCACACAAACCCAACCGTGCACCAAGATAGTTCCATTATCTGAGACCTGATACTCTGAATCCACATCCTTAGAGGCATTCACCAGCCCCAAATCCTTCTCCTGAGCCAACCGCACCCTACTCAGAAGATCTGCTCTATCTACTGCTTCCAAACCCAATGGTTTCTGTGAAACAGCACACAAGCTTAAAGCACTGATCTCTCCTGCCAGAGACTCCATCTCCTGCTCCTGAGACGAAGCTACCCTCTTCCGACTCAGAGCATCTGCAACCGTGTCAGCCTTACCAGGGTGATAGGCTATCTCCAAATTATAATCTGCCACAAGCTCCATCCACCGCCTCTGTCTCAAATTCAGCTCAGGCTGAGTGAATATATATACTTGAGGCTCTTATGATCTGTAAACACCTGTACCTTTGCACCATAAAGATAAGATCTCCAAATCTTCAGGGCAAAAACTACAGCAGCCATCTCCAAATCATGAGTAAGATAGTTGCCAACTGCCGCGAAGCATAGGCAATCACCTTCCCATGCTCATCAACACACACCCCAAACCAACTCTAGATGCATCAGTATAAACCACATAGGGTTCTCCCTGCTCAAGCAAAGCCAATACTGGCGTAGTAGTCAACATCTCTTTAAGGCTTTCAAAGCCTTCCTCACACTCCTATGACCAGACAAAAGGAACATCCTTCCCAGTCAACTTAGTCATAAGACGTGCTCTGCTCGCAAAGCCCTGCACAAATCTTCTATAATATCCTGCCAACCCCAGAAAACTCCTGATCTATGTGGCATTCTGCGGTCTAGGCTAATCTCTGATAGCCTGAATCTTCTCCGGATCTACAGAAACCCCATCTGCATAAACAATGTGACCCAGAAATCCCATCTCACGCTGCCAGAAACTACACTTGCTCAACTTGGCAAACAATTTCTGCTCCCGCAACTTCTCCAGAACTGCTCTCAAATGCACTGCATGCTCCTCTCGACTCTTTGAATAGACCAGAATAACATCGATGAAGATAATGACAGACACGTCCAGAAACTCCTGAATCACGCTGTTCATCAACCTCATAAACGCTGCTGGTGCCTTAGTCAACCCAAATGGCATCACCACAAACTCATAATGCCCATACCTCGTCTTGAATGCAGTCTTCCTCACATCCGCCTCATCTATCGGTATCTGATGATAATCCGACGCCAGATCTTCCTTGGAGAACCAAGTAGCACCCCTCGACTGATCCAACAACTCATCGATCCAGGGAAGAGGGTACTTGTTCTTCATAGTGACCCGGTTCAAACCCCGGTAATCAATACATAGCCGAAAACTCCCATCCTTCTTCTTCAAAAATAACACCGGTGCTCCCCACGGTGATACACTAGGACGGATGAATCCCTTACTCAACAAATCCTCTAGCTGCTTCTTCAGCTCTGCCATCTCTGCTGTAGCCATTATGTAAGGAGCCTTGGATAACGGCGTCGTCCTCGGTTCCAGTTCATTAGTGAAAGGATCTGACCGAGATGGTGGTAATCCCTGCAATGACTGAAACACATCCTCAAACTCTTCCACTACTGGAATACCGCTAACCGTAGACTTCCCCACTGACTATGGCATCAAAATAGTAACCAAATAAGCCTCACGGCCCTTCTCGATCATCTTCCCAGCCTGAATGGCTGAGATCACAAGACTCCCCAAAGTCGGTCTAACTCCCTCAAAAACCAACTTCCCTCTTGGACGCTCAAACTCCACTCTACCCCGATAGCAATCCAAATGCACCTTATGTCGATGCAACCAATCCATCCCAAGAATAACATCATACAAATCCACCGGACTGATAAGCAATACAGCAGGCCACGACTCTCCTGCAACCTGAATATCAACATCCTTATCCCGGTCAATAACCCTCAGAAACTTATCTTCCGCAACTCTGACAACTCCCGCACGCTCCCCGGGATCTCCTCTGATACCCGCACTCTCTGTGTACTCCGGAGTAATGAAGCTATGAGTAGCTCCAGAATAAAACATAACATGGGACTTAAACCCACCCACGAACAAGGTCCCTACACAAACCTCATGTGTTGAGAACCTAACACTTCATCATAGGAAAAAGATAAAATCTGAACTACTTTAATTTCACAAGGTTAAGTACCAGAAGTTATACCTGTGATCGCTCCGGCACTGGTTCCACCAGTTTTGACCGTCGTGTAACCCTGTGGCGCCTGCTCAATCCGTGCCACCTGCTGACCTCCAGGCTGCACCAACTGCAACGCTGCCACTGCTGCCGGCTGCAACTTGGGATACAAGGGCCTGATGTGCCTCGGCTCCCTGCAATGATAACATACTCGAGGCCCTGCCGTCGGAGCACTCCTCTTGGGACAGCTAGCAATCTTGTGATCCTTGCTCCCACACTTGAAGCAACTCGCACCACTCTGCGTCTCCGTAGCCTCCCACCTCCTCTTGGTCTCGTGCATAGGCTTTCCACCCCGGCTAGAACCCCCATGATGTTGAGCCTTACTAGGCTGAACCGCTGGACTAACCGCCACTGACTTTGCCCGGATATCCTGCTCAATTTCTGCTGTAGTCTCAACCAGCTCCGCACGCGTAGCATAACTATGTCCTCTACAATAGACCCTCAAGTCCTCACAAAGAGCCCTCATAAACCTCCTGATCTGGGCCTCCTCAGGCTCCATAGCCCGACCACCATAACAAAGAAGTCGACTGAACTCCAATTCCAGCTCCCGCATTGACCGTGTCCCCTAAGACAACTGAAGGAACTGCACCTCCAACCAGTCCAAAGCCTCTCTAGGAAAATACTTGTGGTTGAACTCCAAGACGAAGTCAGCCCAAGTCATCTCCCTCTGCACTCTCCTACCAGCCACTGATCTCCACCATAACTAAGCATCACCACTCAAATGGTGGACCCCTATGTCCACCTAGAACTCCTCAGGACACCTCAGAGTATGGAAGTTACGTTCCACACTCGTCCTCCACGCATCTGCAACAAAAGGGTCTGTACCACCCGAAAACCGCTCAGTCCCGAGACGCAACATCTCCCTGAGCATGGACAAATAACGTCCATGTGCTCCTGCATCCGCAGCCACTGGCTGCCGCTCCTCCGCCATTACTGGTGGCACAACCTGAGCCTGAGCCGGTACCACAGCTGGCAACAGCTCTAACAACTGTGCTAACAAGCCCGCAAGATCAACACCAGGGACTCCACCCGCTGAGGCTCCCACACCCGGGACCCTAGCATCACCGACCACTGGAGCATCAACACCGCCCCCTCTGGCCACACTCACGGAATCCTCCTGGACACCCTGCGACTCGCCAACACTCTCAGCTGTCACACTCTGGTCCTCTGACTCGCTAACCACTGGGCCTATGCCCCTACCACGACCACGTCTGCGTCCACGACCAGCAACAGCTCCACCACTAGCCATCTGCACTACCATGAACAGAAGACTAAACAAACAATTACTAATATAACAAAGGAACATAAACTCACAGTGGAATCACACAGTCGGCTCGAAGAGGATGATCTTGGACTTCATGCCACACACAATCGACTAACTCACATAATCAATCAAGGCATGCAAAATCCTAAACATCTACAACACAAAGCCTAGTGAACCAAACTTGGAACCGTAAAGGCTCTGATACCAAACTGAAATGACCCGGCCTTTTTTTTTTTGAAATAATAAATAATAAATATATATATAAATATAATATAGAAAATAAACTACAATTAGTGGTCCCATACCCACTAGCCACCTAACCACAATCACAATCAACAGCGGAATTACAATACCAATATCCAATAAATATCCAATAAATATAAATAACCAATAATCAAAACATAACCAATATTCAAATAACCAATCACCAGAAAGCATGGAATCAGCAACCTAGACATGTTTCTAATGACCCAAATCTAGCAACCTAGCAATGCCAGACAACATCCAATCGAGTCCATAGAACATCCTCCTCTTCATTGCCTTGATTCCACCATCACACTTTGCCTTTACCTGCACTACAAACACATATTGCAATGCATGAGTATTTTATAAACACTCAGTAACGCAATCCTCCCATCTACTGGGCTATACACACAAGCAATAGAGTCATCTCTAACCATCAACAACAATCAACAAACAACAATAACAAACCAGGACTCTGCATCGACCGACACCAACATGCATCAACCGACACCACATGGGGATGCATCGACCGACACTGAAGCTGCATCGACCGATGCAAGTTACACATGCATCGACCGATGCAAGTTAAACATGCATCGACTGACACCCAATCTGCATCGTCCGACGCATGCTCGACATAACACGAAAACCCTAGAGTTTTACGCGCCATCCTCGCACTTGCATCGACCAACGCAAGATATGCATCGACCGATGCAATGCCAAGTATCGTGTTTTCCCGAAGCTTCTCGCCGAATCTTCGTTCCTACAGCCACAAACTCGATCCCAAGCCACAAGAAAGCTTCCTAACGTCCAAAATAACGATCTAACAAGTCTAACAACACAAAACAAGCAAATTAGAGAGTTATTTGATTAGATTTTTGATAATTAGAATATACGAATTCCGTTTAACGGCTTATATTTTAAACATTAATAAATAAAAAATAAAAGATATAGCTATAATA
The DNA here is from genome assembly GCA_024034495.1 of Camelina laxa. Lineage (NCBI taxonomy): Eukaryota > Viridiplantae > Streptophyta > Magnoliopsida > Brassicales > Brassicaceae > Camelina > Camelina laxa. Next base: position 10,465,951 of record CM043885.1, on the reverse strand, counting down.
TCTTATATATTTTAATAGGTTTTCAATAAAAAATTTAAAATACAAAAATTTTAAAATAAACAAACCGAATTTTTAATCACAAACTATTATCAATAACATAATAATATAATAACAAAATAAATTATCACAAATTTTCATCAAAGAAATTTCAGCCCGCAATTTTTCGCGGGTTACTACCTAGTAACATGTTATTGTAATTGTTATCACGTTAAGCATGTAAAGAAAAAAAGACTAATCCGTTTTATTGAACTGATATATATATATATATATAAATTTAAAAAATAAAAGAGAATTCACTTTTTAAATATGAACATGCATTTAACATATAAGACTTAAATTTCCGCGATACAATTATTTAGCATTCTAAACAATTGATTATACACTAAAATAGTAATAAAAAAATTTAGATATCCTTTGGCAAACAGTGTTGCTGAGCTCGGATAAACAGTAATTTCTGTGTGAAAATAATGAGTGTCATCACATATTGAAGTAAAATAGAAAAGTTTGTCAATGGTATTTCTGTAATTAATTGAAAGAAGAAGGAGATATTTAGTTTGTGTTTTTCTTCTCTTTTTTTCTCATAAAGAATTTTATTAATATGAAACATTACAAAACAGAAGCAAAGGCAGGAGCCCAACAAAATACGAAAACAACAAAAGTCCAACTTGAGTTCACTATTGCACCAAAGAAAAGTCCACTCAAAGACACGTATCAGTAACACGTGTATGATGAGCAATTGAAAGGTTTCCATCGTCATCCTTTGCCATCGGAGCCACCGATTCTTCCGATGAATGAAGCTATCGCCGAGATGAAATCAAGGATAGATAAATTCTTCTGTTTATCACCGGTAAGTGCAAAACAACATAAGGATAAAATACAGAATAAGTTAAACTCTACCGTTTGCCAAACGGATCAGAGAAAGAGAAATCTGATTAATCCAAACTGTTGCCTTAACCAATCGAAGCTCAGAAACAACTTGTCGTAAACAAGGGACAGCTAAAAGGCAGTTGTAATAAGCTGAGGAAATTGCTTTATCTCTTCATCTGAAATTGCAAATCGCTTAGATTGTTCTCGTACACCACATGCCACCACCAACACAGATCGAAAGATCTGAAAGCTAAAAACAATCAACGGCACAAAAGTCACCGTGATAGAAACCGGACAAACGCCGGAGTAAAAAAAAAAACAAAACTGGCCATCATCGCTAAAAAATCCGATCGATGATAGACAAAAGCCGATCAACCACCGCTTTCGTAGCCGGTAGAAAATGGATCGGATAGCAAATCGGATATCTCTGCTAAAAGAGTCAGAAGATTCCGGACAAGTAACCGACCAACCACTGCATAAGAAGCCAGTGGATGTCGGGCTGAAACCGGTTACAACTAACCGGACGGCTTTGCCGGAGAATTCCGGACGGCGGAGTAAGGATCGGAAATCATCTCCCTCTTCTATTTCCTAAATACTTAATTTTTAAATAATGAAGGGTACAGATTTAATTAATCTGTTATTGAAGGCTACATATTAATATCACCCCCAAGTATTATGAAGTTTTTGATTTAAATAGTTCACCACCTGAAGTTTTCATAATGAGTTCAAGGACTAGACTTCCACTTTCTCTCGCAATGGTTTCTTTCCAAGCAAACAAATTAAAAAAAATTGTTTTTTTTTTCTAAAAATATTTGAAATTAAAAAAAAATATTAAGCAAATATAGCAATTTTTAATGGCCATATGATGCTAAATTATGTTGGGACTATTATACTTGCTTAATTTAGGAAAACACTAGAATGGAAGCAATTCGCACAAAATTTCTTTTATTTCTACTATCTGAATATCTTGTATCCAAAGGTGCTTGATAAAACGTATCGGATTTTTTCGATCGGATTGATGGATGATTTATAATTCTAAAATCCTCGATATTTTCAAGTTTCGATTCGGATCGGATTCAGATCGATTTTTCGGTTCGATTCGGTTATCCAAATTAGTCAAAAATCTAAAATCTTGTGTCTAAATCTATTCAAACTACTTGAAATGAACCAAAATATCTAAAAATTACGCTGATTTTTTATTTAAATATACTCAGAAATAGTTGTAGTACATGAAAATATTTAAAATATACAAAAATTTAAACTTTTAGACACATAATTGTTACAACTTATAAGTATTACTAAGATATTATTACTATGTATTTATATTTTGGGTATGTTCGGATATCCATTCGATTTATCGGTCGATTCGATTTTCGGATCTTTAAATTTAGAATCCGTTCGATATTTCAAAATCGGTTCGGATCGATTTTTTAGGCTCGGATTCGATCGGTTTTGTCGGATTCGGATTATATGCCCAGGCCTAATAAAACGTTTAAACTAATTTTAATAGTTTTTTTTTTTCCACCTCGCCTAGTGAATTGATATAGAGTGAATCACTCAGCGTCAGCGATGTGACAAAAGTCTCGGATAAATGAAGTTTGTATTTTAATGAGCGAATGGTGGATGGATTATATAAAGAAGTCTCCAGTCTTTGTATACACTAGACTGATGCTTTTATTGAACAATAGACATGAAACAAAAAACATAAACATGTTTCTGAAGAGGGTTTCAACGAGGGGTGGGAGTGGGGGTGGAGGCTAGGCCACGCGTTGCGTTGAGGAGGTTGGCATGATCAGAGTTGCAGTAAAGATAGTTCTCCCTACCCGTTGTGCGGACAGTGGAGAAACCCATGTATTCCATCTCCTGCGATCTCTTCAAGCAGATGTTAGCCATAAACCTAAACATCTCTTTCTTCTGGTTCCAGGGTTGGTTTACATATTCCTCAATCGACATCCACTGCGAAAACCCCATAAAAAAAAGAGATAAAAAACATCTACAATAACTAAAAACCATCCTTGGTTCAGCTTCATTATAAAATATATGTAAGAGGTTTTTACCTTAGCAGCCAAGATCTCAGAGTCTTGTTTCTTAATTTCAAAAGTGATTGGCTCTAACTCACATAAGAAAAATATATCCGTTTTTCTTTCCAAGAATGCTTGGTGGCTTTCCCTGCGAGAGGACAATAAAATGAAGTCAAGATTAATTAAACCTATGAGGGAAGATGGTATGAAGATATTGTAACTTGTTACCTGAAAGCCAAGACTTCTACAAATTTTGTCTTAATCTGAAGTAAAAGACCAATAGAAAACACGAATTTAGATTCCAGTACATCGACATAAAACCAATAATTCAATAGATGTTATTAGGGATTTGAAGCTAGATACGTACACCAGTTTCTTCTTCCACTTCCCTAAGTGCTCCTCCCCAAATATTCTCACCCTGTGATATCATAGGGAAGTGCAAAATCATATGCAAAAGGACAAAAACCGAGATTGTTTAGGCTATTTTTGTCAATTCTCTAAAGCTTTAAACTCTAGCTTCAGATTAAACTAAAAACAAGGTGCGAGAATCCCATAAGCACACCTCGTTTATAACACCGGTAGGTAGTTTCCACACTCCTGTACCTTTGAAATGACCATCAATCTCCTGGACCACGAGCACCTTCACATGGAAATATCTGGTTCAAGTTTGTTGTAATCGTGCCAGAGAACAAAATACTAGTCGGAAATAAACAAACATCATGGTACGGAAGGACAAAAAGAAGACCTATACATTATAGAAGAAATTAACGGCCTCTCTAGTCCAATCACTGGCTACATTCCAAATGAAATTGCTTACATAACTGATTTGAGTCTCTATCGAGCCATTGGGATTCAAAGAGATGGACCAAGAAAAGTAGACGCTAATAAGTTGTTACCTCTCTGGTATTCTTGTTTAGGACAAAAGCACCGACTCCAATACGACGGGACGCATTGGCAGGAAGAGTGTTAGGTAGCTCAGAGATCCAAGATGTAAGCATTGTGTATTCCCTCTCGGCATGGTGGCATACAAACCCTTGCTGGCAAAAAAAATACCAAACAAAGATGCAATAACTAAAACCAACAAAACAAGAAGAATCAATAATAAAAAAAAAACATAGTTTAAATCATAACATCTTAATTACCTTTTTCGCTGGTGCAATAAGATTGTCAAGCCCATCAGCCAGTTTCATCCATATTCCCTTCTTCCCCTGTAAAAATCCATGTCTCTTAACTCATTGCCACTAGACAATAGTTTTTATCCTAAAGAGTCTCCTTCAAATCTGAAGTGATCTCTTAATGAAATACCTGATTTCTCCATGCCACAAGTGAAGCCCTCAGCTTTGGGACAAAATCTTCAATAGTCATTGGTTCCGTTAAGTCCACCTTAACACCTCCATAATTGTCTGGAATCCCTTGAAGTAAATGGGTCTCTTGAGATTCGCCGTCCATGCTGCATAAAAAAAACAATATGTTACAATGATGAGAATCCATCAATATATGTTCCACAAAAGCTCAAAACTCAAAAGTCCTTATAGTTAAATGCGTGTAAGAAGAGACATATATACCTTGAAGTAAACTGAGTTATCTTTGGTAATGAAAGGATTCGAACTCCATAAGGGTTTTATAATTAGAATCTGAACGTATCAGCCAAGAGGACGACTCAAAGAGTAGACTTTGGGTTAGTTAATCAAATTTTCCAATTATTAATTCATAGTTGCAACTTGCAAGTAAACAATAGGCAGCCTAGCTTTATGCATGTGGACGACACGTGTGGCACTTTCTTTTTAGTAGGATTTTTGTTTTGCTAATTTCTATGTTAGCGTTCATTATATTCTTAAAATTTTTTGTTTTGTCATCTCCTGTTATTAATATTACAGTGAAACTTTGTGAAATATAACGATATACAGGCGGATGAAAGATATATCCCATGAGTTTAAAGCTGACGGAAAAAGAAATATCCTCATAGTTTAAAACTCTATGAAAAGGAAGCAACAACAATTATTAGAAAGCTAAATGCTACAATGACATCAGAGGAAACCCTAACAAATACAAGACAAAGACCACATGAAATTGATAATATGGAGACATATCGAACCAAACCAAAGAAACCAGGACTCCAGAGATCTTTTGATCTTTTGATAGAACGTATTGAAGATGCCCTCGGCCAACCATGGACACTCAAATCCTCCTTTGAGAAGCCAACCTGCCAAAATGAAACCGTAACATAACTCCTAAAAACTGCTCTTCATAACCGGGCAAGAAGAATTACTTCAAGTTCCACACACTTTCTTCCGGATACGGGGATGTCGAACTCACCTACATAGAAGCCACACCATAGGACTAGATCTCGATTAGATCTAAATTGCAGAGTCGAAGAGTGAAATATCCAAGCTGGGTAACACCAATATTGAAAGATCAAGAAGGGTAAAATATCAAACCATAATGAACCAGTGAATCAGAGAATTTCCAAAGAGACAGCAGGCCTAAACATCTCCACTATCAAACAAACGATCAAAGTCACCTTGTAAAGGGGAAAACCAACAAAGTATCCAAAACAGCCAGGAGATTACGAAAGCTAATCTTCTAAAACCGGAAGAACCTTGTCTGATCAAACTTCCGAACCGTGGTAGAAGATGAAATGCTAATCGACAAACATCACTGAAACTGCCGCAGCCTACACTTGAAATTAAAACGAAATAACCACACAAAGATAACACCACCAGGATAAAACCACCGTTCACATCAAAGGATTCAAAAGACAAAGCTGGCTAGAGAACATCCAACCGCGAGCAAGCTCTGCCATAATACTTCTTCCAATTCCGATCCGGTTCAGATCAGATGAGAATTATTCCAAACAAAGCCACAAAAGGAAAGCAATAGCCTTAAACGAGGGAGAGGCCAGAGCTGGTGCTATAGAAGCCACCGCTCTCCAGCCTTGAATCGGAAATTTTGGTCAGCAGCGGCTGAGTGTAGAGAATTCTTTTTTTAAAAGTAAGGTTTTCGAAAAAGCTATTTTTTATATTCTTAAATATATTTTTTATATATTTCTTTTCACTCATTATTTATATATATATATATATATATATCTTTTTTACATTTTTTATATATAATATCTAGACAACTTAAGTATGTTTGATTGGAAGTTTCATTGTAATGTCCACGTACCATGCATATTCAACTTTATAAATTTTCGCTACTGGCTAAAAGATAGGATTTTTTGAAAACCCCAATTCTGTTTTTTTTGTCGACCAAAACGAAGCCCATAAACACGCAAATTACAAGAGACGTGTACAAATCTTTTTTCTTTTTTTTTTTTTCAACCCAACATTAGAATAAATTAAAAAGTGACTCCTAGAATTAGCAAGTGCCAATCCATCGTAAAGGGATTAATCCATCGTAAAGGGATTAATTAAATGATTGACCATCAAATTAGGATGTAGAACTCTCCCCCTACCATTCGCTGGTCTTGGTTGGTGATCGGGTATCCAAGGATCCCTCCATACCGAAATGTCACTCCCCGAGCCTACTATCCCACCGTGCCCCTTGTTCCACTAGTCCCTTGACAGAAAAAATACTCCTCCACGCAAAAGATGGAGAATATGGTTTAGTTGCCCGTAGAGGATGTTTTCTCCAGAAATATCTACCACGCATCACCAAGCCATTAAAGAGTTTGGGTAATGAATCAACCTCCAATACTGCTTAGCCAACATTGCATCATTAAATTCTTCCAATGCGCGAAAACCCAGACCCCATCACATTTGTCCTCACACATGAACCTTATTACAAAGATGACACGCATCTTAAACGTGTTAGGTGCAAAAAACAAGAGGGCCCATATACAACAGAGGCGAGAAAACCGATGGATCATCATCAATTGTTCACTGCCGTTTGTTTGTGCCGGCGTCCGGCGACATTCTTATTCATCAGGTAAGGACTTGAGATCTCGAACATCTAATCGTTACGCCAGCAACTATCTTTTCCATCAGTTGAAGACTTGGAAACACGTCTTTGGGACCTACCTTCAACAGCGTTGACCGTTGCAAATATATTGGATCTCCCTTACTTTAACTCAATCGCAACTCCAAGAAGAAGTTCCACCTAAGACCTAAGGATGAGGTCAACTTCGATCCTGAACGACGAAGATTTTAATGGTGAAGATATTACTCTATCTTTGGAGAAGAATCAAGCTAACAGAAATCCAGTCTACAACAAATGGAATTAGGTCTGAAAAAACATGTAGAAAGAGGGGAGAAAACAAAAGAAAATTAAATCCTAACTTAGTCGGAATTATCTAAACCAACTTAGTGGAAAGCTAGATCCGAACATAGTCAGAAAACTATATATAAAACAAAAAAAACAGAAATAAAATTCCGGTTAACCGGAAATCGCCTTCTCTCTCTGAAGGATAGAAGTGAGATAAGAGAGATAAAAAAAAAGGACACTAATCTTTTATACCCTATTTCATCAAAACAATTTCTCAAAAATCCCTCAATGGTAAAAAGACAATATTACCCTTAATGAAGGTTGTTAAAGGTTAAATATAATTAAATCAGTAAATGTTCAACGAAAAACACAATAGCTCAGTGGTTGCGAGTTTCATGCGCACGCGCGGGCGCCCAGGGTTCGAATCCTACTGTGCGGGGTACAACTGGTACAACGAGTACAACACGGGTACAACTAGGGTGCAACAGGTACAATTAGGGTACAACAAGGGTACAACTAAGGTGCAATGCGTACAACTGGTACAACTAGATTGTTCGATTTTATTTAAAAATTGTTAGAGGGGCAGTTTCATCATTTCATTAATGAAGGGGGTATGTAGAATAAGTTGAGGTGATGCAGAAAAGAATTTCTGATATAGGGGTAAAACAGAATTAAATCCAAAAAAAAAAAACCCCAATTCAATTCAGTGGGATCTTATATTCATATTAATGTGTAATTATTTATTGTTTGAACGGTTGTTTGAAACCAAACTTCTCCTCAGCGCGATATATGTATTTGTTATGATGCAATTTTAAAATAAATGAAAAGTTACACTGAGTTCAGTATTTTTCATTCAAGAAGATAATCTCATTGTGTTGTGTTGATATTGATTTTGAGTCTCGTGTTGCATGACCAATTTGTTCTCACTTTGTAGCAGATTCAGAGAATGGTCGGCTTTTAGTTTGAAGCTCGTCAATTTTGAGATGCTAAATTTCAAGCCTTTTCTTAGATTTTGTTTTGGTTCACCATTTGTCTCATTGGTTAGTTGCTAAATTTATTCGTATATAAATAATAAAGTGGCCTAGTTGAAAAGAAAAATTGATAACTCTTCTCTTTGTATGTACAAACACAAGAATTAGCCAAAGAGAAATCTTATATATGGAATTGTAGTGAGGACATGGTGAACTACATATATCTGTAAACAGAAGACATAAAACAGAAAAAAACAGAAACAGAGAGAAACAGCAACATGATACGGTCCATCAAGCTTATTTCAGGAAAAAGACGTTAGAGAATTCAGATAAGGAGAAGGAAGGTTGCGTTCTGCCACGTCAGCAGATTGATAGTGGAATCAAAGACTCTGTTTGACATAGAAGGTTTGCCGTTTCGAAGAACATATGAATAAATAGAGACGTTGAACTCTTTCTCTTTTTATGTTAATTCTGTGTTTGTTAGCTTCAAGCGATGTTCTTGAGCTCTCAAGTGATGTGCTTGGGTTCCAATCAATATTGATCGTTGCTTATTTAGGTTTAAAAGCCAAACAATTTCAGATTCTCTCTTTTGATTCTCGATTACAATCTCTGTAACTCTTGGATTCAATTCTAATTGAATATAGTGTTATGTTTACATTTGCGATTGTGCTTCAATCTATCATTGGTGCGTGAAACTAGATCGATTTAATTCGCGATGGATGTAGGAAGTGATTCGGAGTGTTTCGCGGCGGAGTGTTGTGGCGATGATGAAGTTTGCCAACATTTGAAGGTTTTACACGGCGGATTCAAGCGTTTATGCGAAGCAAATGTTCTCTAGGAAGAGAAATTGGAATCTATGGATAGTTTGTTACGAACGGTGATCTCGTCGTTAGATCACATGGAAGCTCGAGCTGGTAAACAGGTGGAACAACCACAGTCTTCATCTTTTCATCGTCAGGTAGATCCGGATCCTTTGGAACATAATCGGAGATCTGAAGAAGTTTCGATTCCCTTAGAGATTCGTGCTAGCTTGTTAAAATGGATTGAAATGCCTGTGTTCGTATGAGTGGTTCTCCAAGTTAGAGAGATTTTTTCGTGTTGGTCGTTACTCGTTACAAAGATGAGGATAAACTAGATCTCGTTGCTTTAAGTTTGGAAGGGGATGTGTTGAAATGGTTCAATTGGGAGATGAATAGGGATGAGTTTCATTCTTGGTTTGATTTCAAACAACGATTGTTCCTGCGTTTTGGTGTAGCTAGAGATGAAGATCATGACAATCGTTTATTTGCTATTAAACAGGTTGGTTTTGTGGCAGCTTATGTCAGTGAGTTTGAGGACCTTTCGAATCAGGTACCAGGATTGGATCATTCTCATCTAGAGAAGATATTTTACAATGTCTTAAAACCTGAGATGAAGGAGGTGATTAAACTGAAGGAGCCTCATGATCTACCACATCAAAAAGCTGCTGTGTTACGAATGGAGACAAGTTCTTTTTGTCAGTTAGTTGGTGAGAAGAGTAGAAAGCCTGAGAGTGTTACTAGAGGGTTTGGGACTCGTCCTGCAGATCAATATCAACCAGTGAAATCTCTGTTACTCACTGGCGGTAATAACCAAAACAATCAGCAAGGGACTGAACAGAAAGCCTTAGCTCAACCCCCGTCAGCATCATTGATGTGAGCGCTTGACGGCTATTCGGCTCGGACCAACAAAGACAGGATGAAAATAGGACGAGAATGGACGATGGAAACAAAGTTTGAGGCCGAACGAATGAGTAGAACACGGATTCGAACGGTAGTGGTAAGATGGCGGTGGTTCGGACGAACGGACAGACGGCGGCTAGCGAACCGAGTACGAAACCAACAATCGGAATGACCGCAGTGCGATAGTGACGGTATGGATTGAACAGCAGTGTACACGAACGATGGGATTGCCACTTCATTGGTGGGACGTGGGTGATAGGATCTTCACTTCCTTTGCTCCTAGCAAGTCAAAGAAAATTTCCAAGCCATAAGCCAAGTGGGATGAAGTGGAGATGCACTAGAGCTCGCTGCCTCATTAAAACCCCTTCAGTAAACCCATTGGGACAAACCCGAAGTAGGAAAAAGAGTACAGCTCCTTCTAATGACTTAAGGGTGTCTTCACGCAGCTTCCCAAAGCTGGTCACAACCAAGGCTCTTCATTGATGATGCTAGTCATGAGCCATTGGTGTGAAGGTCGGAGCTTGGCTTGGAACTTTCCATAATATGACCTTGTCTTTCTCCTCCTTGATGATCCTTGGGGACTGGTTGATGCCACATTGTTGTTCCGGGCCAGCTACTTGCCGCCTATGGTAACTTCTGGACACTAGTACTGATTGTCTGAGCGTCCTAGAGGTGTACGGGTCCGGCTCGAGCGTTCCTGGACGCGTGTCCGATCCCGTGCTCACATTAGTCATACTGCAGAAGAGTTGGATGCTATACGCTGTAAGGGTATTTGCTTTAAGTGTAAGGGAAAATACACTAGAGGACATGTCTGCCCATGGAGTGAATTACAAATTTTAACAGTAGTGGATGATTTAGAATTGGAGGTAATGGATGAGGAGAAGCAAACTGAAGTTATAGAGGAGATTGTACAAACTCCGGAAGTGAGACGTCTCTCTCTCAACTCTTTTCTTGGCTTGCATTCTCCAAGGACAACAAAATTAACAGGGAGGATTGGTAAGAGTAAGGTGGTGATATTATTAGACTCAGGGGCGTCTCACAACTTCATTACTCCTGCAGTGGCGGCTTGTTTGAAGCTGAATGTCTCTGAGACTAATTACTCAGAAGTAATTCTGGGCAATGGAGCGTTTGTACATGGTTTTGGCATTTGTAAACGTGTCACTTTCCAAGTTGCGGGTGTAGAATTTGTTACTGATTTCATGGTGTTGGATCTTGGGGTAGTGGATATTATTTTGGGTGTGCAATGACTGGAAACCTTGGGAAAGTGTCAAGTAGATTGGAAACTAGAGGAATGGCAATTTACTTATCATGGTAAACAAGTGACATTGAGTGAAGATCCGTCACTACACGCTCCAGCTCTTTCTATCAAGACTCTAGACACTCAAACTCAAAAGACTTTAACGGATAAACATTCTTTTGGAGTCGTTTCACCAGTTTCTGTTTCAAGCAAGCAACCGGTGCCTCTGTTAACAATTGTTTTGGACAAGTTTGAATCAGTGTTTGCTCTTCCAGTTGGTTTGCCTCCAGTCCGTGGTCAAGAGCACGCTATAACATTACGTCCTGGAGTCTAGGCCATCACGGTTCAACCATATCGATACCCTCATTCTACTAAGGAAGTTATGGAAAAGATGGTGGATGAGATGTTGACAGCTGGAATTATACGTCCGAGTAACAGCCCGTTTTCAAGTCCTATTTTGTTAGTAAAAAAGAATGATTCCTTTTGGAGGTTCTGTGTAGATTACTTAAAGAGAATTGTTTATTTGCCAATCGGAAGAAATGTCTTTTTGGGGAACATAAGGTGGAGTATCTTGGACATATTATTTCAGCTAATGGAGTTTCTACTGATACAGCTAAGACAGAAGTTATGCTTAAGTGGCCAACTCCAACCAACATTAAACAATTAAGAGGTTTTCTGGGCTTGACCGGTTACTATCGTAAGTTTGTTAAAGATTATGGAATCATTGTGAGACCTTTAACTGCTTTGTTAAAGAAGGATCAGTTTGGTTGGTCTGATGAAGCTCAGAAGGCGTTCGATCATCTTAAGCAAGCAATGAACTCAGTTCCAGTGCTTGGGTTACCAAATTTTGACTAGGTTTCATCCTTGAAACGGATGCTTCAGGCACGGGTGTGGGAGCTGTGTTGATACAGGATAAACGACCATTGGCTTATTTTAGCCATGGCCTTACTGATCGTGAACAACTGAAACCTGCCTATGAACATGAGCTGATGGCTATTGTGATGGCAGTTCTTAAGTGGAAACATTATTTGTTGGGTAGAAGTTTTTACTTGAACAGACCAGCGTAGTTTGAAGTTTGTACTTGAACAGAAGGAGGTTAATATGGAATATCAACGTTGGTTAACTAAATTGTTGGGCTTTGATATGGATATTATTTACAAATCTGGTGTAGAAAAGAAAGCAGCGGATGGTCTCTCTCGCATTCCTCATCCGGTCTCTGCCTTGTTGTTGGCGATTACTGTTCCAGAGGTTATTCAAATGCAGGAACTATATAAGGAGATTGATGATGATTAGCGGATCCAACAATTATTGACTTCAGTCTTCCCCGGAGTCATTTGGCCATTATCATTTGGTGAATGGGAGACTTTGGTACAAACAGCGGTAAGTGATTCCTAAATCGTCAATTTATTCCTTTGATCCTTGGTGAGTTTCATGATAGCAAGATGGGAGGTCATGTGGGTATTCTTAAGACTCAAAAGCGGATACAATCAGTTTTCACTGGGAAGGTATGCATAAGGATGTGCAACGATATGTGATTGAATGTGCTATTTGTCAAACTCATAAGTACTCAACGTTAGCTCCAGCGGGATTGTTATAGCCTTTACCCATTCCTACGGCGATTTGGGAGGATGTCTCTCTGGATTTTATTGAAGTTCTACCAATGTCAGGGGGTGTCAATGTGATATTGGTGGTGGTTGATAGGTTAAGCAAAGCAGCCCACTTTCTTGATTTAGGACATCCGTTTAAAGCCAGTGATCTTGCTTTAAAATTTGTATCAAAAGTAGTTCGTCTTCATGGTTTTCCCAAGACTATGGTTTCGGATAGAGATAGAATCTTCATGGGGGCTTTGTGGAGAGAGATGTTTAGGTTGGCAGGCACTAAATTGAAGTTTAATACAACATATTATCCCCAAACTGACAGTCAAACGAAGATCTTGAACCGTTGTTTGGAGACATATTTACGCTGTTTTGCCTCAGGTCATCCGGAGACATGGTTTAAGTTTCTGATGTGGGCTGAATACTCTTACAATACCGCTTATCATTCGGCTATTAAGTCCACTCCTTTCAAACAGGTGTATGTGATGTTCATATATTTTACCCTGTTTTCCCTTAGTATATTCACATCTTTTGCATCTTTTGATATCCATTTTCACCATTATTGCATAGCTTTAGGACTAATCATGCATTAGAGTTTAGTTGCATTGCATTTGCATCTTTTCATGCATAAACAGGTGATTTTGAAGCTTAAGGAGCATGGGCAATGCTGAGGAAGGAGTGAAGCAATCATGAAGGGAAAGCAAGAGAGTTAAGGCTGAAATAACAAGGTCCGGAGTCCAACTCGACCGCACACTTGACCAGACACTCGACCGTGCTGAGGAGGACTCGACCGAGTGGACAATGCACGAGAGAAGCCAGCTCGACCAGCCACTCGACCGAGCACAGGTCGAGTTGACCGAGCCGTTGACTATTTTGTCTTTTAGCATTTTTAGGGCTTCCACTCCCTCCTATATAAAGCCTTGTACCTGCAGCCACAAAAAAAGTCAGCTTTTAGATATTCTTAAAAACCTAGTATTTACCTTTTTGGGGATTTATTCCTTTTGCTTTTTATTTTCCTAAGATCTTGTACTTGAAAAAGACTAAATTTCTCATTATTGTTAGTTTAATAACTTTCTTAATATTGAGAATTTAAGTTTCATTTCTTTTTCAATATTTTAGATCTTTGTTTTATCTATCTAATGATGCAAGTTTCAATCTTTTCTGGGTTTATGATTTTGATGTTTATCATGTGTTCTTGTGAGTAGTAGTTTAGGATCTTGAGGATGGGTTAGGCTGGGCTGTGAATGAGGTTTGTTTGGCTTGATCAAGCTTGATTGTTGTAGATCTCTTCTAGGGTAGATGTTCTTAATGCTGATCCTATATCTGAGAGGGTAGGATCTGATTTCAAGCATCTTAGCATCACATCAATGTTTAAGAGGCATAGATAAGGCTAGATCTAGAGCTTACCATCTTGCTTGCTAAGAGATTAGAAGTTTTGTTTGGTATGAGACATATTTCTTACTGCCTGCTTGTGTAGATTCTTTACTATGTGAGAGCAAGTCTAGAAATGCATAGGTTTGATTGTTTCTTGACCATGAGAGTGGGAGAAACTTGTCTTGGATTCATATGTCTAGAGATTAGCTCATGTTGTTTGAGATTTGTTGATCAAGTTAGATAGCCTCAATCATTAGTCCAGCCCATGAATCCCTCCTCAAGTCCTTCTTTGTTTATTGATTTTACATTCTTAATCCTGTTGCTTGATTGTAGTTTGATCTGTCTTTGCATTACTCTGTTTTTATTGCATTGCTCTGTTTCTGTGTTTAGTCTAGCTCGACCACTCACTCGACCTACAATCGGTCGAGTGCTGGCTCGAGTTCATCCCCAGAACTCTGCTATTAATGATTTGTGATTGTCTTGTTTCATTCCTGTTCCATTTCTGCTGCATTCATTTAGTGTCCTGTTCATTATTGTCTTGCATTTGTTCTTTATCTTAGTTTCTGTTTCTGTTGGTTGCATCATTACTGTCTTAATCATCCTGTTTCATTTGCATTTAGTTCTTAGTTCATTTAGTTTACCTTCTGCACTTTACATTTTCATCATAGGATTGTTAGTGACAAACATCCTTTACATCTGGCTTAAATTAGATCTTTATGCATATCTTAACTGTTTACAAACACTCAAACTGGATTGATACCTCTTATACTGCAACTGCATAAGGGGAATTGAAACACCCATCCATCCATCCATTCATTGCATACATTCATCATCATCCATTCCATCTTAACCTTTCCACCAAAAAATACCTTGTTTCAGTATGATAGGGATCCTCCTACTCTGTTACGTTTTGAACCAGGTTCTACGACGAATGTGGATTTGGAAACACAACTGCGAGCCAGGGATTCTATGCTTTCTCATTTCAAGGCTAATCTACAGAGAGCTCAAGATATCATGTAAATACAGGCTGATAAACATAGGAGGGATGTGACTTATGCGGTTGGTGATTGGGTGTATCTTAAGCTTCAACCTTACAGGCAACTTACGGTGGTTCGCAGATCGTGTCACAAGCTATCAGCTAAGTTCTTTGGAGCTTTTCAGATTGTGGAGAGGATTGGTTCTGTTATTTATCGTCTCAATCTTCTAGAGTCCGTGAAGAATCATGATGTTTTCCATGTTTCTCAACGCAAGGCTGTTGTTCGTGATCCTTTGTTGGTTCAACAAACAGATCCGTCAGAGTTGGTCGAGGATGCTTTCTTGTTTCCCGAGAAGATTATGGATGTTCGTTTAACTCCTACTGGTCAATGGGAGTTCTTAGTTCATTGATTTGATCGCTCAACGGAAGTGTACTCTTGGATGCTTTCAAAGGAGTTTGTCAGGCTGTTTCCTGAGTTTCAGCTTGAGGACAAGCCGGGTCTCCGGTAGGGGGGGGGGAGTATTGATATGGTCCATCAAGGTTATTTCAGGAAAAAGACGTTAGAGAATTTAGATAAGGAGAAGGAAGGTTGCGTTATGCCACGTCAGCAGATTGATAGTGGAATCAAAGACTCTGTTTGACACAGAGGATTTGCCGTTTTGAAGAAAAGATGAATAAATAGAGTCGTTGAGCTCTTTCTCTTTATATGTTAATTATGAGTTTGTTAGCTTCAAAAGATGTTCTTGAGCTCTCGAGTGATGTGCTCGGGTTCCGATCAATGTTGATCGTTGCTTATTCAGATTTAACAGCCAAACAATTTTAGATTCTCTCTTTTGATTCTCGATTACAATCTATGTAACTCTTGGATCCAATTATAATTGAATATAGTGTTTGTTTACATTTGCGATTGTGCTTCAATCTATCACAACATTTTGTTCTAAGGTAGAGGTAGAGGTAGAGGTAGTGGAAGTGGCGGCTTGGTCAGCAGGCTCATTGAGATAGTTAGCGTGAACGGTGCTGCAGTAAAGGCTCTTCCTCTCTGAAGCTATTGAATTGACAGAGGAAAATCCCATGTATCCTCTCTCTTCCCACCTCTTTAAGCAGATTTGAGCCATTAACATGAACATCTCATTCCCCTCCTTGGCATGAAAGGGTTGGTATATGTATTCCTTAATCGGCATCCACTGAGTCACCGCAAAATGAGCCGTTAAAAACATATTTAGTAACCAAAAAACCCCCCTGTTTCGTTCAGGTTCATCACAAATTATACAAGAGGTTATACCTTAGCAGCCAATATCTCAGTGTCATCTTTCTTGATTTCAAAACTGCTTGTCTTCAACTCACAGAAGAACATTATATCCGTCTTTCTTTTCTCCGAGAATGATTTGTGGCTTTCCCTGCGAGATACCAACTATATGATTGTCAAGATCAAAAAGTTCAGTGGGTATACCTACTAATATAGAAGGGTTGAGTTGATATTTTTGTTACCTAAAAGCTAAGACTTTTACAAATTTTGTCTTAATATGAAAAAGATTAGAAGAAATCACAAACTAAGATTAGATTACATAATCTAATATAAAACTCAAAAAATTTTAGGGTTTGAAGACGGATACTTACACCAGTTTCTTCTTCCACTTCTCTGATTGCTCCAGCCGAAATACCCTCACCCTGTGGAAAATTTGGAAATTTCAGTTTGCGTAGGTACTAACTATTAGAAAATTAAGAGGAGAGTACAGAAACATAAGAAAATCAGAGGCACTTACTTAATTTCCAATAGATCGCATTTGATATTGTTAAGCCTCTGGGAATAACATGTGACGGTCAACTTATGAAATTTCCAACCCGCATTAGCATTATGTATTCCTTCTCGGCATGGTGGTATTCAAACCCTTGCTGACAAAGAAAAATGCAATTACCAATATTGAACAAGAATCAAATCCAAAACAAACCAAAAAAAAAAACTCCATAGTCACAACGTAACATCTTAATTACCGCTTTCGCAGGTGAAATAAGATTCTCAAGCCCATTAGCCAGCTTTAATCATACTCCCTTCATCTTCTGCAAACCGATACTCTGAACTCATTTGCACAGAAACTAAAAGAAACATTTCAAAATCTAAAGTGAATACCAACCAGATTCCTCCATTCCACAAGTGAAGCCCTCAGTGCTAAGACAAAATGCTCAACATTCATTGGTTCTTTCAAGCTCACCTTAACACCTTTGTATGGTTTGTCTTTGTTAAGATAGATACAAATATTGTTAATGAGATATATGTAAATCTCATGGAGATAAGTCCTAGTCTAGATTTATATATATCTACCCATGTGTATATAAGGGTACATAACCTAATGGAATGAGACAAGTCGTTTTGTACCATTCCTCCTTCTTAAACTTACATGGTATCATAGCAGGTTCTCCAAAAAAAAAAAAAATATGAGTGCTTCCGATGATAGCAAACAAGTTGCAGTCGCAACAAAATCCGCCAAGGAGATCGCAGTAAGTTCACCTTACTACCTTCATCCCTCGGATAATCCCAGATCAGTGATCTGAGGGGTACAATTGAATGGTGAAAACTATTCAGAGTGGGCCACCGAGCTGGAAAACGCTCTTCGTACAAAGCGTAAGACGTGTTTCATTAATGGGTCCTTGCCAGCTCCATCCACCACATCTGAAGATTATGATCAATGGAGGAGAGTGAACTCCATGATCGTAGGATGGATTGGTTCCTCCATCTCTCCGAAGATCCGCTCTACGGTGACGTTTACACTCGAAGCATACAAGTTGTGGGTCAATCTAAAGAAGAGATTTGCGGTTGGAAACTCTGTTCTGGTGTACCAATTGAAGGCGGAACTTGCCGCCTGTAGACAAGAAGGTCTCTCGGTCCTAGACTACTATGGGAAGCTCTCTTCCAATCTGAGGCTTTGACACTGTCTACACCTTTGGCTGCTGCAACACGAACACGGGAGCGTATACCATCGTGTTCTCATTGCGAATGACAAGGCCATGAGAAAACAGAGTGTTGGCAGATAATTGGCTTCCCGGAGTGGTGGTCAGAGAAATATCAAGGGACTCCACCAGGAGGCAGGGGACGAGGAAGCGGACGAGGCATCTTCTGGCAGAGGACAAGGAACACCAAAGTTACGCGCAAACACTGCACAAGTAAATATGACAACAACTTCGCCGCTTCCGAACTTTACACCTGACCAGATGGAGTCGCTACAATGTATGTTAGAGCAACATAAGAGCTCCACAATCCCTGAACGTTTGCAAGCTAGAGAACAAACAGGTGATGTTATCCTTGATACCAGTGCATATATGACTGGGGATGCGAGTCTTCTTCACGGTTTGCAAGATATGGTGTCTTGTCCTATTAATTTTGCGGATGGTAGTCAAGTGTTTGCTAGACAGTATGGCGTGTTGTCATTGTCGAAGAAGATTTCTCTCCAAAACGTTCTTCTTGTCCCAAATTTGAACTGCACATTGTTGTCTGTTTCAAAGCTGTTGAAGCAAGCAGGCTGTTTTGCTCTCGTTAGTGATACATTGTGTGTATTGCAGGACCGGTTTACGAGGACGCTGATTGGCGTAGGTGAAGAACATGATGGTGTGTATGTTTATCGGGATGTAACGGCTGCACGAGTGCACAAGGCTTAAGTTTTTGAAGACAAGACTTTGTGGCATCGACGGCTGGGACACCCATCTTTTCAAGCTTTATCGTTTTTGCCTTTGGTTTTTGGTGTTGGTGTTGAAAGTAGTTCTAGGCAGCTTAGTGAATGTGAGATTTGTTTTAAGTCAAAACAGATCCGAGCTTTATTATTTGATAGTATCAATAAAGCTTTCGAAAGTTTTTCTCTCATTCATATTGATGTATGGGGACCATACCGTGTTCCTTCCTCTAGTGGAGCAAACTATTTCTTAACAATAGTAGATGATCACTCTAGGGCAGTATAGACATACTTGCTTCTTGAGAAAAGTGAGGTTAAGATAGTGTTGCAAAACTTTTGTCATATGAGAAAAGGCAGTTTGGAAAACAAGTCAAAATAGTGTGGAATGACAATGGAACAGAGTTTATGTGCTTGGGAAAGTTCTTTGCAGAGAAAGGGATTGTTCATCAAACATCCTGTGTGGGAACTCCACAGCAGAACGGACGTGTTGAGCGGAAGCATAGGCACATACTAAATGTGGCTAGTTTGTTTATGTTCCAAGCACACTTGCCCATCGAGTTTTGGGGAAAATGTGTTCTAGCCGCTACTCATGTCATCAATCGAACTCTATCTACGATCCTACCTGGCAAGTCACCTTATGAGATATTATTTGGAGTCCCACCGTTATATGGAGACCTCAAGGTGATCGGCTGTTTGTGTTATGCTCACAAAGTTGCTAGGAATAAAGATAAGTTTGGGACTCGAAGCAGAAAATGTATATTTGTAGGATATCCATTTGGGAAGAAACGATGGAGGGTTTATGATCTAGAAGCAAATGAGTTCTTTGTTTCTAGGGATGTTGCGTTTTATCAAGACAGGTTCCCTTTTGCGCAGATTCAGTCCCCTTCTCTTCTCGTCTTGGAAGATCACTCTCCGGTACAGGTTGCGAATGTTTTCCGTGATGAAGAGGTGAGTCAATCGTGTGTCGAGGAAGAAAGTCCGGTTCCAGATGCCGAGCCACCAGCTCCTGTTGCAACAGAGGAGGTTGTTAGTAGTATACTAGTTCCTGTCGAAACAGAGGAGGCTGATAGTAGTCCACCAGTTCCTGTCGAAACAGATTCTGCAGTTGAGCCTGAATCTGAAGAACAACTTGGCGAGGGTTGCAGGAAAAAGATTCCGTCAGTTATATACACATGGGTACATATACATATATCTAGACTAGGACTTATCTCCATGAGATTTACATCTATCTCATTAAAAATATTTGTATCTATCTTAACACTCCCCCTCAAGTTGGTGAGTGTAAATTTGACACTCCTAACTTGGACAAAAGATAGTCAAATGCAGAGCCATCCAACACTTTGGTTAACAAATCCGCCACTTGCTGAATTGTATGCACATAGGAAACTTGAATGAGACCATCCGTGATCGCGTCTCTAACAAAAAGGCAGTCTTGCTCTATGTGTTTGGTCAGTTCATGAAACACAGGGTTCTCTGCAATGGCCAATGCAAATTTAATATCAGTGTAGAGCGGCATAGGAGCAGTGGGCGGAACGCCAAGATCTTCAAGCAACATAGTGATCCATTTGAGCTCCTTGACCATCTCTGCCATCGCTCGATACTCTGCTTCTGCAGAAGACATGGAGACCGCTTTCTGCTTCTTTACTTTCCACGAAATCGGAGAGTCTCCAAGCATAACTACATATGCACTGAGAGATCGTCGAGTCTTCGGACATCCAGAGAGGTCTGCATCACAACACGCCACAACCATAGGCTTCACATTTGCTTTAAGAACAATACCTTGCCCTGGACTTCCTTTGAGGTATCGAATGACACGAATTGCAGCCTCCCAATGAGCTTGTCTTGGATCATGCATAACCTGCAACAAAACATGAATAGCATAACAAAGCTCTGGCCGTGTAGTGCGAAGATACACTAGCCGACCAACCATTTGTCTATACATTGCAGGATCAACACATGGCGGCCCCTTGTCACTAAGTAATGTGTGATTCTGTTCTATTGGCAAAGAGAGAGGATGACCACCAGGCATCCCTGCTTCAGTGATAATATCAAGCGCATATTTCCGCTGAGATAGAAAGAACCCATCTGGTCCTCTAGCCACTTCAATACCGAGAAAATACTTAAGCGAACCCAAATTCTTCATACTAAAACACTTACTGAAATAATCTTTGAACCTCTCAAGTAACTTTGGATCACGTCCATAAACGACTAAGTCGTCCACATAAACAAGAACACGTAAACTCGTTTCACCCCGGATGTAGGTGAAGAGTGAATAATGGTATAGGACTGTTTAAAACCATAACTCACCAATGCTGATGACAACTTTGAAAACCAATAGCGGGGTGCTTGCTTGAGGCCATACAGCGACTTCTTCAACTTGCAGACTTTTGTTGGATCAGATGTTTGAAAACCCGGTGGCAACTTCATGTAGACTTCTTCGTCTAGATCACCGTGTAAGAATGCGTTATGAACGTCCATTTGATGAACTGTCCATTCTTTTGCTGCAGCCACTTCCAACAGAGCACGCACCGTTGTCATCTTAGCAATTGGTGCAAAAGTATCATTAAAGTCCTCCCCCTCGACTTGATGATTCCCAAGTACGACTAGTCTGGCTTTGTAATGCTCCAACAACCCATCAGCGTTAAATTTTAGTTTGTATATCCATTTGCTGCCAAGTGCTTTCTTTCTTGCTGGCAATGTTTCCAAACTCCAAGTGTCATTATCTTCCAAGGCTTTTATCTCCTTAGCCATAGCTTCTCTCCACTTAGCATCTTTAACAGCATCATGATAATAAACTGGCTCAATTCCGGTACTAACTGCTGCGAGAAAGATCTGATGCTGCTCTGAAAACTGATGATCAGATATATAATCACACAAAGGATACGGAGTGTTACCTTGAACCGACGAGGAAGCTGGCAGCTCAGGTTGAGGAACGTGAAGTGGGTGTTTATCTGGGAGTACACGGGCATTGTAAGTCTCATACCCACGAAGTTTAACTGGTCCAGAGAGTATTAATGTCTGAGCTGCCATTAAAATAGATACAAATATACAAATAACAAATATAAATAAAAATATTGTTAATGAGATAGATGTAAATCTCATGGAGATAAGTCCTAGTCTAGATTTATGTATATCTACCCATGTGTATATAAGGGTACATAACCTAATGGAATGAGACAAGTCGTTTTGAACCATTCCTCCTTCTTAAACTTGCAGTCTTCTTCCTATTGAACTAAAAGGGTCTCCTGAGTTCCACCTTCCATGCTGTAGGAAGAACATTATGTTATGAACATAATACAATGTCTCTGGAAAGCTCAAGTCCCTTTAAAATTAAATGCGAGTAAGAGAAGAGACATACCTTGAGAGAAACTTGAGTTATTTGTGGTAATGAATGAATAAATGGATACGAACTCAAGTGTTTTATAACAAAGAAGCTGAGAGTATCAAGCCAAGAAGACGACTCAAAAGAGTAAACTTTTAAGAATTTCCATGTAATTGGAGTTGCAAGAGACTGACTTTAATTTAAATCAAAATAGTTTTAGTTGAAGCCAACTCATAAATGGAGCTGAGAGATTCCAAATTAAGGGTTTAGACTTTAGAGGGGTGGGCTCGATATATTTGGGCCATTTTGCTCTGTCAACGGAAGAGTCGCTCTCTTGTGCGAGTTGCAGTTGCAAACGGCGACTCTGGGAACCAAACAGGAGGCAACACAAAAGGATGGAAAGACAGTGGTTCGGTTTTGCTAGACTTTCTTTCTGGTATCTTATGAACCAAATTTGAACCGGAAAATTTGGTCTAATCTGATTTATATCCAAGTCGTTTGATTGAACATATCGGTCCATTTTTGCTAGGCCTGGGCCTGGGCAACAAACAAACGGAACCGGAACCAAATATCTTAATCGAAACCGACCCGAAAATTTTCGATTCCAAACCTCTAATTTTAGATTTATCCTGTTTGGTCTTAAACTTTTGTACCCAAAAATCCGAATCAGATTGATCTAAACTGAATTAAAAAATATTCGAAATATAAATACATACTAATAATTTAGGATTCAAATATCTGAAAATATATATGAATATTCGAATTTTATCTAAAACCCGGATTTTTACCCAAAAATCTAGATATTTATCTAAAAGTCCGAGAATTTTATCAAAAATTTTTAGATATTCGAGTAAAATTCTAAATATTTTTGTATATAAAAAATATAGATTTTTGGGACTCTGAAAATTTATATCCAACCCAAACCTGATAGTACTAACCTCCTCTATCTAAATGATCCTAATTGGAACTGTTCCTACCCATACCTAATCCGAATACCCAAACGCCCAGCCTTAATTGGAACCAACGAGGCAAGAAAACAAACACACTTAGGGTCTTGGCGATACAATATATGAACTATTTATCAAGTTTTCAATCCAACAAATTTTAGTCACCGCTAGGCCTAGGCAAAATATCCAAATGGGTCTAGGATCTATTAAAATCGGGTACTCAAATCCGATCGGGTATCCGAACCAACCCAAACATATATAAATATTACTCTTAACCCATTGCAAAATAGTCACTAGTAGGATTTGAACCCATCACCTAAAGTATTTAGTGAGTGCATTGTAACCATTTTGCCACTTTAATCTTTTTTACTAATATTAAAACCTCAAGTATTTATATATTACTCAACTTTTTTTTTTGGAATTTTAGATATGAGAGATTTTACTTATTTTATTATTAATTGTATTTTTTTTTATTTCACACTCATGAATTCTAGATACCAAAATATTATTTTTACATATTAAAAATATATAAAATGAAAAAATACAAAAAAAAAGAACATTTTCAACAAAAATGTGTTTGCCATAGTTTTTCTTCACCTTTAATATCAGAGTCGGAGAGATTTGAATTCAGATTTATTTATAATTCAAATTGAATTCGAGTATGTTGTTAAGTTTAAGATGAAAATATTTAAAATCAAACTCAAATTTAAAATTTTATTTTGGGTAATCAGGTACTCGTACCCGATGGGTGTTTATCTAAATCCGACTCAAATATTAAAATACCCGAATGGATCTAACCTTTACCAAAATACCTAAAAATCCGAAATACCCAATCGAAACCCAACCGGATACCCGAACACTCAGACCTAATCAACGCTCAAAGTTTCCTTAACGAGTTTAAGGACTGGAGATGTCAAAGTTAATTCGAGTTTTTTCTTATCTTTTTTGCCTGCCATATATTGCCACTTCCTTGCATTGGACGATGGTTTTATCGAGCATATAAAGAGTTCAAAAATATATACTTTACTGTGAGTGTGAATACATAACATTTTGATTAAGAGTTAGAAGTGAAACTAGCTCTCTTACAATCTTATAATTAAACATCCTATTGATTTTATAAATAAATTACTAATTGAAACATGCTAAATGTAACTCAGGTTACTCCACTTTTATTGTTGTTGTAGAATTACTAAATGATATACGTCCCCTGTAGGTCCATGGACCCACTCTTATCGGATGGCTATTTTGCTATTTTTGAGAGGTTTTAAAACTTGTTTAGTGATCTTACAAATCATCATATAATTTTTTTACCGTATTTTATTCTCAGTCACTTATGACATATATTTTCTGGAAGATCATCTCTTCTGAAATTGTTTTAGTTCAAACAAGCTTAATTGTAACGCCCGTGTCCTAGAAAATATGAATAATTATTGGAGTTTATATCGAGAATTGGAGTGGAGTCGGTTTAATTTCTGGTTGGTTTACTAAGCTGGTCGATTTATTAATTAAATCAAATGATAATTTAATTAATTCTGGTTTAGGTAAATCTTGATTTAATCTAATTAAACCAGAAACTCTATTATTTATCAAGTAACGCTTTCTTCTCCTTTGCTTGGTAGCTGTTGTCGACATTGTTCTGATCAGAGAGCAGGAGAGAAAGAAAGAGAACTCTTGGTTATTTGGTGTAAAGGAGAAAGAGAAAGAGATCAAGCTTTTTCCTTAGAGTAAACAGAGAAACACAACTATCAGGACTTGGGAGAAGGAGGATCCGACTGCTCAAATCGTTTCGGAAGGTATTGATTTTTGATAGGATTGTAGCTAAGACATTTTTTTGTAGACTCTCCTATTTACAGAAGTGATTTTGAGTTAATATTCTAGGAGATATCGGCAGTTTCGTGGACTCGACTGCTGGTTCATCTGAGATCAATCGTGCTGAAATTATGTAGGACCCGTTAGGACGTCTAGACCTTGCTTTTTTATTGGAGGGATTGGAAAGTTAAAACGGTTCGTTTTGATTTCCTGGTTTCACTTGTGAGATTGTTCTTTTCTATTTTTCCTGGCAGGTTGGTTTCAATGTTTGTTTGTTTTTGTGATCGGTTGTAGGAGCGAGTTTGGTTATTCCTAGCAATTGGAGAGCCTCTCTTCTGGTTGTAGTTATTTTCCTGAATCACTTGTTAAGGTTAGTGTGATGATGTGTAGGTGTGGTGAATGTCTTATTCGGTGTTCTGTTCAATGGCTGGTTTGTTATGTTTTACTTTTAGTTTTACTCTTAATTTGCTTATGTGTAGTTCGTAGATGAGAGGATCGGCTCAATGGGTATTTCTGGTAATACTCACGCATCTCATTGTGTTTGTGGTGCAGGTAATGCATGTGTAATGTGGAATCATGACGATGAGGACGAGGATGATCTAGGGTCTAGATTGTTGTGTTGTTTTTATGTTGGAACCTGTTTTAGAAGCATGTTAGGTTGTTGGTTTTTATTGGTTATGATTGGTATTGTATTTTAATACAGTGGAGTTGGTTTGATATGTCTTCCGCTGTGTATGTTTGGTTATTGTTGATTTGTTGTCGGTTTATTATTTGGATTGTAATTAAATATTATGGGGTATTGTTTTTTAAAAATAAAATATATTCTATTAATTTATAATGGGCCTTCCCAAATGGGCTTAGCCTCAGATTACACACAAGAGACCCTACAGATACAAAAAGAAGGAAACGACGTCAAACGCCTTCGCCGGAAAGGAGGATCGGATCCTGCTGAACGACCTAAGACAGCTGCTTGAACAGAAACGCCGGTGGTTGCAAGATTGACAGCGTTGCGGCAGATTCACCAGATCGAATCTCTTGACAGAAGAAACCCAGTTCCTTCAGGTCTCCTTCTCCGACGAAGCCAACTGACCTGCTACAAATCTTCTGACCAGTTCAAACAACCGATAACAGGCTCCGCGAAGTCAAGTCTCGTTCCTAGCAACCTGCTCACTCAGATCAAACTCCCCCCTTCTCGCTCCGGCGACCATCGCTTCCTTCAGGTAACAACTCTTCAATCCGGTCCAATGGAAGCAAGTATCGTGGCGGTGTGCAGACGGTGGTGGTTCAATTCACCATCAAAATCCTAGAAACTTACGAGAGCCTAAAAGCTGCCAAACTCCACAGTTAACCACTGTGACAACGCAACTCAACCCTTCAGACTCCCAGCCAACTTCCTCCACAAACCGCAGCTTAGATTGGATGGCTGAACCACGAGAAAACTCCACCGCGAGCCACCGCGACTTGATCAGAAGCATCCTGAACCGCCCAAAAGAAGCCACAGTCACATAGGTTGGGAGACCAAACCACACCTCAGTTTCCGGAGAAGAGATCTACCCACCTCTGTCTTCCTCTTGCAGATCCAAAGCCTGTAAATTTAGTGCCGCCCTCCTTACCTGACAT